>JALPQD010001008.1:0-234159 GCA_023101885.1 Typhlomys cinereus
TCACAGTCTTGCAAATATCGGGCAAAGAAGGACACCCAGATAGAGGTAACTATCCGCTCTAGCCTCCGTGAAGTATGATGCTGGGTTGACATAATGACAAGTTTCAGTAATTTTCGTAATCGAAAATGACATTTATATCGCGTAAAGTTTTTTGGCTTTAATAGTTCGGTCTTTTTAGAACAGTTTTCTATTTTCAATATCAAAGACTTTCGCTGGGTGTTTTCCTTTTTCTTATCCTTCCATGAGGCCATAATTAGTTTTATCTCATATCTATCTCACTTAACCCATACATAGAGGAAGAAATTAAACTCGACTCGGAAATAAACCAGGGTGGTAAGCCAAGAGTAGGAACAACAATATTCCCCCCAAACCTAGAAAAACTGTCATAGTAGATACAGGTATCAACTTGACAGTTGAAGACACTTGAAGTGAATGACACTTGGCATTCTGGCAAGTCTGTAGGCGATTGTTTGATTGACAGGGTGGCTCAGCCCATGGTGGGTGGGGCTTTCCTCTGGCACTCCCTTTATCTGGTCAGCTACTGGAAGGTCCCACCCACTGTGGGCTGGGTCTTCCATATCAGTTAGACAACCTCCCTGGACAAGTGAATAAAATGGAGGTGGTTGGGGGAGGTTGTCATCCTTCTGTATATTTGGCCAGATGTGCTGGTCCGGCAAGTAAGGACTGCGCCTCTCACTGGTCCCGTGGATTTAGTGAGGCCAGTTCCCTCGGCCCTTGGTGTTGGCGTGGACTCTTCTGTCAAACTGGACAAGAAACTATAACCAGACTAAAATAACCCCCTTGTTCCCTTAAGCCTTTGGTTGTGAATTTATCAGCAACAATGCAGGCTAATTACAATAGTAACAAATGACAGAAATTGATACATATCATCTTTCAGTGGCAACTCTGGATATTAATAGTCTCATGCCCCCCTATCAAAAGACAAAGACTGGCAGAAGGAATTGATCTATGCGTTGCTTCTGAGAAAGACACCTCACTGTAAAAGACAGTGTGAATTCAGATTAAGGGATTGGAAAAGGTATTGGAAACAAATAGAACTAGAAAATGAGGGATTGCTGTTCTAACTTCTGACAAAAGAGATTTCAAACTAAAACTAATCAGAAGCGAGAAAGAAGGTCACTTTATACTGACAAAGAGAATGATCCATCAAGAGGACATTACAGTTATTCTAAACACTGAACACAGATGCAGTTAATTTCATAGAATAAATGCTACCAGATGTAAAGTCAGAGATCAGCCCTAGCAGCTCAACAGCCGAGTCTTACCAACTGACAGACACCATTACTATATCATACACAGAAAACAGCTGAAGAATGTAATTCTCAGGCAGATGGACTTAACAGACAGAAGGGAATGTTACCCATTTTTTTCTTATTTGCTTTATGATATTTATAATTGAAATATGATGAATTAATGTGTTTATGACATTTTATAGATGATCATCATTTACTATGCTTATAGTCACACTTCCACCACTTTCTCATTTTTTTCCCCCTTCCATTCCTCTTCCTAATTAGCCCCACCTCTTCTGCTTTCATATTGTTCTTTTCAGAATCTAGAGTCCACATGCAGGCCGATGAGGTGGCTCAGCACGTAAAGGGGCTTGCAGGTGGATCTCACAACCTGAGTTTGATCTCCAGATCCCCAAAGTGACAGAAGAGACCAATTCCTGAAAGTTGTTCCCTGACCTCTACCAGTACACTCATGTACACACACACAAATGCATGCATGCGCATGCACATATGCACGCATGCATGCACATGCATACAGATTAATTAAATAATAAGTTTTTAAAATTTCAGATTGCACATGAGATTTTAATAGCAAATTCCTCATTTCCTTATAACCCCACACAGGCAACATTTTATGTATCTATACATTTGCTTAACAATCTTGCTAAGATACTTTTGGCGTTCTCCAAAGAGGTTAGTTAAATCAATCTCTCTTTCTTTCTCTCTCCTCTTTCTCTCTCTCTTCTCTGGTTCTGTGTAGTAGAAGGCACTTAAGCATGTGTCCCTGTGGAGATCCAGGGATAACTTTGGGATCATTCTGGATTGCTTCTACCTCCTTTTTGCTTTGCTCTGGGTTTCCCAGGCTCTGCCTTCCAGGACCAGAGGCGCAAGCTGCTGCCATTTCTGCCTGCTGTTTTTACATGGGATCTGGGATTTGAACACGGGTCCTTGTTCTTGTGAGGCAGAGGCTTAACCCCAAAGTTATCTCTCCAGCCCAAATTAAATCTCTACCCATCTTTTTATTTCCCTCTGTCTTCTCAATAACTGACTCAAAGCATATTTTTTCTTCCCATGCTCCAGGTTTGTTTAAGGCAGCGTCTAACGAATGTACCCACAAATGACCTCAAATCCTGAATATTCTTCTTTGGTCCTCTGGATTCTGGCATTATAGGAGTGTATCACCACACCGTGCTCTATATCCGTAGTTCTGTCCATCACTCTTTTTAAAGCAATCTAAGGTTTTCTAAAGTGTCTTTCACAGTTTTCTACTGCGTGGTTACAACTACTAGATTCGAAAGTTACTTCCACATTTTGCAGAATTTACAAAAGCTCCCCACTTCCTCTTGTTACCCCAAATCTACCTAATTATCTATTTTTGATCTAATAGGTTACCACAAAATTAGCTTACAGTTCCATTGTGTCTGGAATCCATGCAGCAGAAGTTGTGGTTGGAGGCAGAAGCAGGAGGCTGGATTAGGTCACAGCAGATATCCAGGAGGCAGAAAAAGCAAGAGAACAACACCCACTTCCTGTGCCATGCTTTCCCTCAGCAAGGTTCTGCCTCCTCAGATATCAATGCCAGTTAAGGATGCAGACACCTGGTCCATGGAGGGCAGCTCTCGTTCAAAGCGTGACACAATTGCTACCATCATCCCAGCCCCAAATACTCTTTCTGGATGGAGTCTTGGTTTTCAGTTCCTTATACTTTGTAGAAGTATTTGACATTGGTCTTCAATCAATGCATTAGTGGGTCATGAAGAGCAGATTCTATAATCTCTTGTTTTCATAACACTTCTCAGCATGTTTTAGATCTTGAAACAAGCGAGAGTCACTGGATCCAGACTGTAGACCCAGAAACCCTCCCTGGGTGAGGGATGCCATCCACGCTATTGATCCAGACTGTAGACCCAGAAACCCTCCCTGGGTGAGGGATGCCATCCACGCTATTGATATTCTTCTTCCAGAATCCTCCTCTGCCTCTAAGGGGGGTTGAACTCCAAGGCTGGTGACGTCTTGTCAGTGGGCAGGGAGACCACTAGGCAACCACGAGGCCTCCTCTCTGTTGCTGAGAAGATGCTACATTCTCCATTCTCAATGTGGAATTCTAACTTACTCTGTGACTTTTAGCTTTAAGACTATTTTCAAGTCTCAGGGCTGAGATGTGGAGGGTGGAGACACTGGGTCAGGTGGGAGGCATGTAAACTTTTTAAAATTTTATGTGTGTATAAGTATGTCAGAGGGCACTGTATTTCCTGTGGAGGCCTAAGGGTGACTTTGGGAATCATCCTGGATTTCTGCCTGTTTTTACATGGGATCCAGGCTCTGAACTCAGGTCCTTCTCCTTGTGAGGCAGAGTCTTAACTCTTGAGCCACCTCTCCAGCCCATAGAGGCATGTAAGCACCAGGCAGTGCATCCAGTCCGGTCTTTTCTTCTGCAAAATTCTCTTCTAGATTTGGAGACACGTGCCCATGGCAAATTCGGATCTGGAAGAGTAGATCCATATGAACAAGAATTAGAGTGAGCTCAGCAAGGATGTAAAACCTGAGATGCATTTTTGACTTGTAAATTTATTTCTCACTGGGGCATATTTTGGTAACTGAAACTACATCTGTAGTAGTGCTGAATGAAAAAGTACATAAGTTATACTGAAACAGAAGTGTGTGTGTATGTGTGTGAGTGTGTATCAGTTACTCTTTGTGCTGCTGTGAGAAGCCACTGAAGCTCAAGCAACTTAAGAGGAGAAAAGAGAGATTTATCCAGCTTTCGGTTCCAGAGGGAAGATAAACTCCTTCAGGGCAGAAAAGCATGGCTGGCTGGCAGAAGCTAGAATGGCCTAAGTCATGTCCTTCATGAAGGCTGAGAGCTGCAAAACTGCCAATTGCAAGGGCAGATTTCTTCCGGAAGAAAGGTAGGACTAATAATCCTCAAGGCCCACCCCCTGTGACTGCCTTCCTCTAGCAAGGCTCCACTTCCTAAAGGTGCCATGACCTTCCCAAACAACTAAGATTCAAACACATGAGCCTGTGGGGGACAACTCACAGTTCAAACCATGACAGTATGTGTGCATGTTATCCACATATATAGGTACAGACGTGCAAGTACCATGGCGTGTGTATATGGGGATCATGGGACAATGCTTTGACTATCAACCCTTACCTTTCTGCTTTTTGTTTTTCTGCGTGTGTGTGTGTACGTGTGTTGCATGTGGGTGGCTGTACATGTGTGTGTGATCATGCATACAAGAGAGCATTTGAATGCATATGTCTGTGGAGGCCCAAGGGTGACATTAGGAATCATCCTGGATTGCTCTACCTTATTGCTTTGTTCTAGGGTTTCTCAGGCGCTGCCTTTCAGGGGTGGAATTACAGGACATTGCCTATAATTCTGGGGATTTTTTTTAAAATGTGGGATGTGGGGATACAAACTCATGTCCTTTTGCTTTTGAGACAAAGGCTTGAATCACTGAGCTGTCCCTTCACTTTATGCCTTGCTGTGAAACACTCTTTTCTCTGACTCTCCTGTCTCTGCCTCCATTTTTGCAGACATGAAGGAAAGCCAGGGTCTGGCTTTTATGTGGGTTCTTGCGATTTGAATGTGGCAAGCCCTTCCCCACCTCCCCATATCCTGGCACAAGGTTTTATTATTGTGTCCAAAGAAACAAATAACCATGGACCTAGAAGGAGCCTTGTATTATTCAGCTGTAATGAGAAATGTCAGCATGAGTTCATGATTACTTGCACACAGAGAAAGATATAGGAATACGCACCTCTATAAGGTTAATTTCACACATGTGTTTCCCAGTTATTTCTAATAAGAAGGCCCACAATCATACCCAAGTAGCAATGCCTGTTCTAATAGCTAGAAATTAGTTTCTTTTTTCAATTGTAAGAATATTGAAGTTTATTTATTATACCCTACTGAAACATTTTAAAATGGGAATTGGTGAAAAAAAAATTCAACCATATAAGATAGACTAGCAAAAAGAATTATTATTTTTTTATCAAATTATTCTTTTCCAAAAATTTTAAAAACAAAATAAATAGAATTTAGATGATGACTTGGTCTGGTTGTCAAAATTGAAAAAAATGATAATGTGTGTGTGTTTTCCTCCTCAGGCTTCAGAGAGAATTCAGTCTATAATAAACAAAGAGGACCAAGGTGTCAACCAAATTCTTGATCAGGACTCACTGTCTTGTCTGTCTGATATTCAAAGACATTTTTGTTCCATTCCTCAGTGTGGTTAGTGCAACCATCTTCCAGAACTTTGTAAGTAAATTTGCTGTTTTATTCAGCATGGAATTGTCTTTATTGTACCCCATCAGCCTTAGAGCTTTCTGTACATCTCCACTGGTTTAACCCATATAGGCAATGCTGTTCTTATAGTGGGATGTGATGTTCTGGGAGGTCCAGCTAAAGTGCAAAGTTGGAGGTTTGCTCACTGTACGTCTAGGACAGCTTTGGGAAGATTGGAATAGCCATAGCTAAACTGGAAACCATCATTCATGGGCTCTGCAGACCAAACGCATATCTTCTCAACAGCCTGGCAATTGTTACATGGAACCATCCTAGGACTGGCACCTGTGCACATTTCCCTGCTCTCCACTTCCTAAAGTTGCCATGACCTTCCCAAAGAGCTAAAGATTCTAACACATGAGCCTGCAGGAGGCGACTCACAGTTCAAACCATGATATCTGCCCAGGGAGTTCTGGGAGTCCCTTGGGATCTCTTTTACATCTGTTACCTTGAGACCTTGGTGGTCCAACGAGGCCTGGATGTCCACTGGTTCTGTCTTTCCCAGGAGGCCTGTGGAGCACAATGGATGCTCTCAGACCTGAGTCTTGGTGACTAGAAAATACATTTGGAAAACATGGGAGCTATGTTGCCAGGGAACCCCAGAAGCCCTTTGATGCCATCAGCCCTGCCTTTGCCAGCTTCATCTTTGTCTCCACCTGGGCTGTTGGGACCAGAAGCACCTTGAGGACCCACAGGACCTGGGGCATCATTTCTGTCACCATCAGATGCAGACTTCCCATCTCTTCCATGTTCACCAGTTGTACCAGCCAGAGCAGGAAGACCCTGGGGTCCAGGAGAACCACATTCCCCAGTCGGCAGATGTCTCCCGGTCTCCCTTGTCCATCTTTCAGACTCGTAGGCTCAAGAATCTTCTTAGGATTTGGTTGGTGGTCCTGCCAAGACTTGGTGTCTCAGTGACCCCGGCACTTCCGAGTGGCCCTGTACATCCTGGAAGGACCTGGGCACCCGGTGCTATTGTCCCTCCAGGTTGACCAGTGTCACCTTTTGGTCCAGCCATTCCAGGGATTGTGAGGAACACCACCATTACCTGAGGTCGCTGCAGACGCCTCCTGCCTTAGAGCCCAGCTGGAAGCTGGGGTCCTGGGTTCCCAACACTCTCTGGAGGACCTAGAAGAGTGTGCCTGCCTTGAACACCAGCATCACCATGACGACTGACTATGCCAGAGTCACCCTGGACTCTTCAGCAACCAAGAGAATCGAAACCTCCTCGAGCTCCTTCAACTCTGGGGAGCCAGTGTGGGAGGGTCCTTCTCTGACTTCGCCTCTTATTTCCTGTAGCACTAACCTCTTAACTCTGTTCAGAAGCACTGGGGAAGCCAACAGTTCCCAGAGGACCAGAAAATCCAGCATCTTCTTCCTCCAGGCACCCCTCATAGACCAGGAGTGGCAGAAGCACCAGGTGGACCAATGGGACCAATGAGGTCCTTTCCTCCTTTGCGGCCAGAAAGGCCAGCTCTATTTCTAAATCCCAGGATCCCTGCCCATCCAGGCGGTCCACATTCACTGGGGTCACTAGCACTGCCCTTCAAACATGGCTCGCCAGGCTTTCCATTTTCTCCTTGAGCGACATGGGTACTAGATGTACCTTGTAGTCCTTCCATACCTAAGAGTCTCCAGTCTCCCTTGGTACCAGATAGGTCAGGATACTGGAGGGCTCTGAAGTTCAGTTTCTCTATTCTTTCCAGAAGGTTCCAGAAGGCCAGATCCTCACTCTCTCTCCTTTAGGACTAGGGAAACCCATGACACATGGCTGATCTCAGAAACCATATGAACCAGGAGGACTGGGTGACCACTTTCTCCTTGACTTCTAGGAAGACCTCCTGTCTCGTCATTTTCTGGTTTTCCCAGGATAACAGACCCACCCCCAGTCTTGGGGTCCCAAGGGTACCATTTTGTCTAAGTTTGCCATTGACTCTTATGAGCCTTGTTGCACCTGTACCCCCCTCTCCTGAGCAGTACCCTTTCCCCTGGAATGCCATTCAGTGCTGGAAGACCCCAGAATGCAGGACACCCCATTTCTCTAGCAGGACCCAGAAGTCCATTTTCTCCATGTGATCCATCTTTACTGTCTCCACCCTCAGTTAATGGAATATCTGGGGAACCAGCTTCATCCTGTTTCCCGCGTGCTCCTGGCTCTCCTTTGGAAGCATTCACTAGATCTGCCTGCAGCACCTTGCTGTCCAACAGTATCCGGGGCTCCTGAGAAACCCCAGAATCCTGTGAGTCGAGCAATGCCAGCCAGACCCATTTCACCTTTGCCACCAGGACCACAGCTGTTGACAGGAGGAGCAGGAGACCCGGAGCACCAGCATGCTTCTGAGGTCTGGGTCTCCTCTTTGTCCTGAGGAGCCATGTGGACCAGGGGAGATGTGGGATCCACTTTACAGGGATCCATGGAATCCTGCCATTCCAAGGGGACTAAGGAACCTAGCTGATCATCATTCTCACATATACCCTAAGTGCCTTGAACACCCACAGCTGATGTCACACCCACAGCCTGAGTGTCCTGTCTTACCAGAAATGCCTGTCAAACACTTGGGCCCATTAATACCTGGAAGACTGTGTGTGCATGTGTGTGCATGCGTGCTTATGTGTGTGTGTGATGAGTTGATGAGTTTATGTGTGCATGTACATATATGATGTATGTGAGGGTATACATGAATTTAGGTTTACATGTGGTACAACATACAGATACATATATGGCGTGTGAGTGTATGCATGTATTTAGGTGTACATGTGGTACAGCATGCATGTACATATATGATGTGTAAGTGTATGCATATATTTAGGTTTGCATGTAGTATGGCGTGCATGTAGAAGTCACCAGACCACCCTCAGGTGTCATTCCTGGCTTGTCTTCCTTGCTTAAGACCAGGTCAGCTCACTAAGGTTGCATAAACCAGTTGGCTGGCCTGTGAGTTCCAAGAGTGTCTTGAATCTCTGCCTCCCATTTCTTGGAGGCATGCTGGGATTACAGATGCAGGTGCCACTGCTGCTGGGATTACAGATGCAGGTGCCACTGCTGCTGGGATTACAGATGCAGGTGCCACTGCATGTTGGGGTTACAGATGCAGGTGCCACTGCTGCTGGGGTTACAGATGCAGGTGCCACTGCTGCTGGGGTTACAGATGCAGGTGCCACTGCATGTTGGGGTTACAGATGCAGGTGCCACTGCTGCTGGGGTTACAGATGCAGGTGCCACTGCTGCTGGGGTTACAGATGCAGGTGCCACTGCTGCTGGGGTTACAGATGCAGGTGCCACTGCTGCTGGGGTTACAGATGCAGGTGCCACTGCTGCTGGGGTTACAGATGCAGGTGCCACTGCATGTTGGGGATACAGATGCAGGTGCCACTGCATCTGGCTATTTTTCCCACTTGGATCCAGCCATTTAAACTCAGGCCATCAGGTTGCAAAAGCAAGTGTTTTATCCATTGAGCCGTCTCCCCAACCCTGGAAGGCCACTTTTATCCTTTAACCCAGGAGCTCATGCTTTACCTTTTTCTCCACTTTGTCCATCCAAGCCCTGTGAAATATATACGAAATAGAAAAATTGTCAAAACAGGTTAAAAATCAAGAATGGTTAAACCAGTGGGATAGCAAAAAAAGAAAAAAAAATCAAGAATGGTTGGTAAATTGCATGAAATGTTTGCTATTAGTTTTTAAGACACAGGGATATTGATAATGTTAATTTAAATAATATAAAATACCTTAAAAATGCAGGTGCAGGTACCTTAAAAATGAGATTCTTAATTCAGGATAACCAATATTATAGGGAAATAGTGGTTTCCATGGTGAAGAAACATGGAAGATTCCATCCAAACCAACTGGTCCAAGACAGTGTCTCCAGCACAATCCTGTAGAGGCTCTGGGTCTGTGATGTGACGGATGCTATATTTCTCTGGTGTTCCTTCAGGACCCCTGGTTCTAGTGTTTACGGAAATGCAGCACACAAAAACGAAGAGGGAGAAGGACATTCTAAAGAAAACCTGGCTAGAAATCTTCAAAGATAAACTGTTGTTAAAAAAAAAAAGCCTTTTTTTTCACAGACAAGAGTTGTGAAAAAACTCTTGTTTTCATGTTTGCATTTTGTATCTCCAAGTCTCAGCCTGTAGTGGATGCTTATGAGAGTTAAAAAAAAAATCTTTTTTTTTCTTAATCTGCCAGGGAATAGTTTCTCTGTGTGCACAGGTTTTAGTTTTGTGGAAGCAGGCGAATCCTTTCTCCCTCACCCAATGGTTATTAGCCAAACCCTTCTCTAGAAGGCTTAGGGAATGGCAGTTGAAGCTTGACCTAGGATTTGGTGGATTACCTCCTCGTTCTGTCTACCTCATCATTCAGGTTAAAACTTTCACTTTTCATTAGACAAGGAAACGACAGTCACTTTGCCAGGAGTGAGACTAATGTCAGTCTGCATGTTGGCCTAGAATGGTGGGGACGAAGGAATCAGAGGATTAAGGGGATTTATTACCAGGGCAGAGTTTTCAACCTGCATTTAATTATATGAATTTTGTAGATACATGCGGCACATGTAGAAATGAAGAAAAATTTATGATTGCAAAGCAGAGATCCTTGACAAGATTAATGTGGCTCTGGGAATATTATCCAGGTCCAAATAAAAAGAAGATGAGGGCTCGCATTGAAGTTGCGTGCGGGGTTGTGCTCCATTCATACATGTGGAGGACTGACAATGAGCCCTTGAGATGTATCATGCCTAAAGCTCTCATGTTCCCACGCACAATCTGCAACACCAGCATAGGCTGGAAGTCCCTGGACAGGAGGCATGGTAGAATGTAGAAATGGAGATGAACACAGACATTGTTGGTCAAGAACAGGTATCTGGGTATCGAGGGAAGCTAACAGAATAGTAAGAGGAGGTTGCTAAGGACCAAAGCAGTCCCAGGAATAAGCTGGGGCTGGAGTGATCAGCTAAAAAGGAGTACCAGAGGACAGAGAAGGAAGGGCCAGTGTCTACGTTTCACAAACCAACCAACAGAAACCAAGCATGCACATACCAAGCCCATTTCTTACTTTGCATTTCCCTCCATCTCTAGCCACTGACTCAAAGCCTCGTTTCTGCTTCATGCTGAGGAGATGGTGGTGATGAATCATGCATCTGTGACCAACACTTTTCCTGATGTAACAGTGCCTGAAATAAGTGAGTTGGCTTTAGAGGCAGCATGTAGCGTAAGTAGATGTCTCCTGGGAGAGCCATGCTTCTGCCCAGAACTGATCACTGCCATGACAGGTATGCAGGGTCACAGGATGACTTGTGAGAGTCAGTTTTCTCCTTCTACAAGATGAACTCCAGGGATCAAACTCAGGTCACCAAGTTTGAGTGTCAAATGCTTGTGCCCACTGAATCATCTCGTGAGCCCATACTTTATAAAACTGAATCAGCAGCTTAAGATGAAAATCCCCTTCACTATCAAATAGACCATACACCCTGAGTTTTGATCCATCACCCAACTTTCCCCTTTCTGTATTCCATGTTATAGAATATTATGTTATAGTTTGTTTTCCAAGTTCTCTGTGAACACAGACATAAGCATGAAGGTAAGATTATAGCATAACATGCTTATATAGTTTTTATTCCCTTATCTTTTTTCACTTCATGCCATATTCTAAATTGCTATGGCACATATTAGATTCATGATGTGAACCAGATGAATTACCCCACAGGACTCAAGCTGTGTGTAATTTAAGATGTATGACTTGTTCATTTCTAGAATTTTTTGTGTACATTTTCCGAGTAGACTTGGCTATAGGTCACTGAAGTTTTAGAAAGTGAAGCTGCACATGCTCAATACCATCGGTCAGGGATCATGGATAGAAAATGTGAAACCATATGCCAAAGTATATCTCTCCTGCCCTGAAGCTCTTTATATCTGGCATTTGGTGGTTGTAACAGGTCATCTAACAGGGTTCTTTGACTTTTCCTGTTTTCAAAAGTTCTCTATTAAACACAAGTCCTCAGGGTACAATGGAAATGCCTCTGTCCGTTTTGGCAAGTAACATATACTTTTATTGAGCCTTAAAAAAAAAATCTGTCCGAGTCCTTACCTTTCTCATAGCTAGATAAATATTCCATCCACTCCACAACGTCTAGGTGATTCCCTGACTTCATCTTGGAGGAACCATGTTTCATAGGTGTTGCACTCACTCCTGAAATGATCCAAACACCAAACAATGAGACTGAGGTTATTTCCTAATAATACCACAAGGTCAAGGATTTAAAGTGCAGAGCCCCAGTCTGCCAGGCCTAAAGGTTGAAGAGAGATGGGCGATGAATGGTAAACTCAAGGAGAAGGAAGTCACACTGTCCCCCCATCCAAAGGCTCCATGCCCCCGCCTGGGGAAAAGAAGTGAGTATGAGTCAGGCTAGACTCTCTCCATTCCAAGCACATCCGATTAATGGTAGTCTCTGCCCTATTCTGCTTTCTTATATCCTAACCACTCTCAATCCCTTCTGTTCATTTACTAGCCCCATCCTGAAAGGCATGAAGATAATTTCCCAGGGTCGTAAGACAGCCTCTTGAGCATTGGATTCAAAGAAAAGAAAACAGCAATCAAAAAAAAAATCCTTCCCACTTTCATTATAACCCTGATGGTGGTTTAAAAAAAGAGCTGAGGCTGGGGAGATGGCTCCGGGGTTAAGCCTTTGCCTCATAAACAAAAGAACTTGAGTTCGGATCCCCAGATCCCATATAAAATGCCAGGTGGAAATGGCAACAGCCTGTAATTCTGGCCCAGGAAGGCAGAGCCTGGAAAACCCTGAGCAAAGCAGTGAGGAGGTAGGTAGAACAACCCAGGATGAATCCCAAAGTCACCCTTGGGTCTCCATAGACACACACAGTGCCCTCTGACACACACACACACACACACACACACACACACACACACACACACACACAATCTCTTTTAAATAAGGGTATCACTATGAGTTTCCTGGAAGGTGGACCTGAGGCAGGATAGAAAGAGAGAACAAAATTAAGGCACAGAGAAGGGAATGAAGGCCCTTCCCCCTCCATTCTCATTTTCATCTCCTGCTGGCTGGGAGTCAAGGAACTTCAACACAACTTCTAAGGCCACATGCCTGCAGAGCTAGGGCTCATTTTCCTACCAACCTCTCAAGCCGAGGGCGTTAGAAGCAGAGAGACAATACGAAGCAGAGAGACAATACGGTACCTCAAATTTAGCTGTATTCCCACTTCCTTCCTGAACCCAAGCTATGTAGTCCGCAAAAACACTATGCGATTTCACTAATCGATGAGAACTCTGGAAGAGAGACAAGCGAACTTGTTCTCATGTTTTTAACTTAATTTGACATCTCTACTTCATTTTGAAAGTTTGGTTAATTTTTAGATAGCGTTATGATTAACATCCTTTGAGCAAAGTCACTAAGAAAGTCCTTGAAGCCATCTATAAATACAGTCATGGCAAATATATCCAAGTGTGGCTTAGTCTCTAGAGCAGCCTGTGCTGTGATCTCTCCCCTTCCTCCTTTTCCCTCCTCCTCCCTTCCTCCCTCCAATCTTGGATTACAAATCTCAAATCCAGTTACTGAACTAATAAACTCGCCAACTTTACTTCAGTTGGACACAACTCGAAATCCTTTCTTATGCACTCAAAGGACCTAGATGTGCCAAATTGGTGTCCCCAAGGAGGCAATGCCTCAGGCTGCTGGAGGCCTGAGTGCGCTGCCTCTCGCCATCACTGCGGCCCTCTTGGGAGGCCTGCCCAGGGATCATTCCAGAGCATCTCTGGATTTTAATGGACTCTTCCTTATCTGCTCAGCCTTACCCCTCCTTCTCTGTGTTCCTTCCATTTATTTGCTCCTTTGCCAGAGACCCACCTATGTATTTTTGGAGTGCTGGGAGTACGAGATGTGAAACCTACCAAGATTCCCATGCCTCATTTCTGGGGGCAAATGGAACATCACGCATGACTTTGCCAATGGACGTCACCGTAGGGACGGAAATGCCAGATGTCCCAAGACACTTTCTTTACTTTGACAAAAGCAGGGGTATTACCCAGGGTCCCCTTGAGACAAACTGGCTCTGGATAGAACACTAGAAAAATCCATCTCTAGTCAGTTTTGCACCCAAAACGCATCTGCCTGGCCCAGTTTTGATAGGACCCCCCTGTTCTCCGAGTGGAGGCTGAGATATCATCCATCACTCCTACTGGTGCCCCATCTCTTCTCCTAGGCCTGCTGCCTTTTGCAAGGTTTGCTGTCTTGTGTAAAAAGACCCTGGCAAGCTCCCCAGGGAGCCTTACATCAAACTTTTTATAATTGGGATTTGGGATTCTGAACAAACAAGTAGAAAATAGGTGTAGTCCAAAAGCCCCAAGGGAAGCAGTTACACAGTTATAGACACAAGAACCAGCCTGATCTGCAGCCTTAACCTTTAGGATAATACATTTCCCCCAGGCAAATGTCCCCTCAGGGAAAACCCAGAAAAAAACAAAGAGGAATTTAAAGAGGTCAATGTTTGGATGCTGTGCAAACCTGGAGGTGGAGGAGACCTAGTCTTGGTTTAGTGCTAACACCACATGAACAAAATATAAACAGGACTTTGCCCACTCTCAGAATGGCAAAGGAAGGGGCTCCGTTCTCAAAGAAGATGGTTCCTCAGCTCCTGTGAGGAAGTGAAGCTGCCCAAGGTTTTCTAGAGAAGTCCTCAGACAACCTCAGATAAGCATGCAGACATCTCAGCTGACTCTTGAGAGGGCTAGTCCATAAACTCATTTTCTTTCAGATAAGGACTGTATTCTCTGTCTTAATCCATAACCATGATGGTTGGAAAAACTACTCTGTTCCCACAGGGCCTAAATCTAAAATCCTGATTTCTCCTTGAAAATTGTTTTCTGTACAAACATTGGATTCCTCATGGACAAAATGTGGATCATGTATCAGTTTCATAGGGTCTGTCAGGTCAGGATGGACAGTGTGTGAAAATTTTAATCTAGTGCCTGGTACCTAAAGCAAGGTACACGGGGTGGGGGTGGGGACTTCAGTTCGTTTGTAGACACGCTCCACTTTCCCTGGTAAAATGCCAAGGAGATTGTACTGGGTTATCATTAAAATCAATGATCGACATTGACCAAGTCCTTCAAATTCCCAAGTAAGAGGAGCGTTGAGAGACCATTTGGATGCAGTCACTCCTTACCTCAATTAGCCAGGGCACCGAGGCAGAACATCCAGGATTCTGCCTAAGTGATGAAAGCCCGTGGATGAGGTGCAGTTACCAGTCAGTATAAATAGTTAATTCTCTGGCGATACCATTTAAGGAGCATTTTAAATACAATTCAGAGATGTGTGGTGTCAGGAACAGCGTCAAAACTTGGTTTCCTAGTACAGCTGTGACCTTGTGCTGAAGCCCTTCGGCGAGACAGGAAACTTCTAGAGAGTCATATCCATGTCCCTCCGTTCAGCTGGGAGCGTAGCATCATTTTTTTTTTTTCACTTCGACAATTAGTGTGTTTACTAGGAATGATGGAAACTGGAACTTGAAGCTGACCTTCAAGAATAAATACTGTGTTCCGGACAAAGAGCTGTGCGGGGCTCAGAATCAGGGGAAGCCTGCGTCTCCAGAATCTAATTCGTGTCTCAATCAAGACGGGGGAGATTGAAGATTCCTCTTTCCTCTGTCTGGACTCGAGTTTAAAAAAGAAAAAGAAAAAAAAATAACATTTTGGAGATAGTCTTGTGTTCAGATTCCATTTTGGCCTTGAAATAGCTAAATGGCTTGCCTCACCGCTCTGAGTGCCCTGGGCTTTTTGCTCATGGCTTTCTGCAAATTGGAAGATGGTGTAGGTAGGAGTGGGGGAGGGGGCAGAGGAGAGGAAACTAGATGCCTGCCCTGTACAGAAAATTGATTTTTTTGTTATCAATTTCTATTTCATAATTTCTTTTCAAACACAGGGAAGCTATGACACTAGTTTACGAATCTAAGCACCCATCAAGATACAGGAAAGTTTGGGGTCGAAGAACTCACTTTATAGTAGTGCTGTAAAGGCAAAAGTCTACACAAACCTGGGTCATCCTGGTCCATGTACCTCCCATTACCCAGGTTCTGTCTCTGGCCTAGGGGTGAAGTTTTGGAGGCTCGTGGGACTCAGATAGTGGCCCTCGCTTGCTCCGTTGTGGTTTCCATAAAAACAAGCCATGGCTGAACCTGTGCATTTCATACTGATATTTGCAGCCAGGAACATAGGCCCTTACATGCTCTGAATGCCATATCACTGCCTTCACTATCAGGGCAGAAACATGGAAGATCATGCACGTGGGGAACATGTAATGATCAAGTTGGCTTGCATTCAAAAGGAAGTTGTCTGTAGACTGCTGGGTGGCCCATGATGACAAAAGAAGAACTGAACATCAAGGGCTACTTTGAGGGTGCTGGTCAGGACAACTGGACACTGAGTTAAACGTGGGTAGCCTAGCTTTTCTGTTGTCGATATGGATACATGACCAAAAGAATCAGGGGAATAAGAAATTTATAGCAACTTATGATTCTGGGTTGTAGTTCATCAGCATAAAAGGGACGTCTACACCGTCAGGAGCTCAGAGGACTTGGCCACACCACGTCCATAGGAATTGCTGAGAAAGAGACATATTTTTACTGCCAGTCTGCTGAAGGACTGAACTAGCTCCCCCTTATCTTGTCCACCTACCCAAGTTATGGTCCCACCCACTATGGACAGGGTCTTTGCCATCAATGATATCATGGATACAATCTCCTACAGATTGGCCCAAAGACCTGCCTTAATCTAGTAGTGTCTGGACACCTTCTTCCTATAGGAGGGGTCTGACACTACTCCACCATCACTGAAGCATGGAAGACTGGAGGGAGCAAGAAGATAGAAAAAATGATACACTTAAGGACACTGAAAGAACACAGGAAAGATGGCTGTACACTAAGGGGCTTTGTGTAGAAACAGCCCCCAAGCTTTCTCCTGATGGGGGGCTGTTCAGCCCGCCCTCTTTTTCCTGTTTTCTTTTTTCTTTGAGACAGGACTTCACTAGAGCAGGCTGACCTTGAGCTCCATGTGTTGCTGAGAATGACCTTGAACTCTGATCGTCCTGGTCATGCCTCCTGAGGGCTGGGGTGACAGGCATGTGCTGCCACATCTGGAATCTGTTCTCCCAGTTATCACTGGGGTAACCTGGATGCCCAGCCCCAGATGGCTGCTTGTGGACTTGCATTGCTGAACCTGTGTCTTTTAAAAAAATTTTAGAATATATTTTATTTGTTTAAGAGAAAGAAAGAGAGAAGAGAGAGAGAGAGAGAGAGAGAGAGAGAGAGAGAGAGAGAGAACATACATGCATGCCATAATGCATGGGTGGAGGTCAAAGGATGACTTTGAAGTCAGTTCTCTTCCACCATGCAGAGTTCCAGGGATTGAACTCAAATAGCCAAGCTTGCAAATAAGAAGCACTGAATGATCTTTGCTGCCCCCTCTCCCCCGTACACAGTTATTTTGTGCTTACACAAATGATGACAAGTGACAAGTCCCCATTCTGCGCTTTACTTTTTCACTCCACATTCAATTTTCTAGAATCTCTTCTGTTGCTAATTATATCTTTATCTTGTTGCTTCCAGGAATTACAGAATTAGATTGCCAAAACACTGGTGCAGAATGCGCTCTACCATGCAGTGGAAACTTTAGCTGTAACTTTTGTCTGTGTCTTAACTTGTGTTTTGAATCTGGGCAAGTCCCTTCCCCTTGGGGTCTCAACTTCCCCACTTTTTATTCTTTTTTAATTTAATGTTGTATATATGGATATAATGACTTTGTAATATTTTCAACTCTTACTCTCAAATCCCCCCTCCTTTTCCCCTTGCAGCTGTTCATCTCTCTTGCTAGACTCCCTCCTATTTTCAGATTGTTTTGCTTGTGTGGAGCACTGTGCTGCAGTCGAGTCTGTGATGACTTGTGTCTGACCTAGTTCACTCCAGCAAGCATCCTAGATCAGTGGATGCACCATGGAGGAAAGCGTCCTCCTTTGCTTCCCCATCAGCATGAGTCCTCATCAGTCTCTCAGAGAGGTGTGCCGTTTCTTGAGATCTTTTTGAGGTTATGGTGAGATGCTGATAAGACAATTCCTGTGCAATTCTCATATAAGTATGCACATCAGTTATGAAATCCTGTATATCATGATTATGTCATGTATAGAATGTGATGTCTGATCCACCACTTTCCCATTTAGGCTTCTTACAATCTTTCTGCTCTCTCTTATGAGATGTTCCCTGAGTCTGAGCTGTGTGTGTATGTGTGTGTGTGTGGGTGAAGCTTATATGCCCTGTTTAGGGATGAGCCATCTGAAGACCTGTGTCTTCTCTTGACCACTAAGTCTGAAACTATATTGTTTTTTTCTTTCTCCTCTTTCCTTCTCTTTTTATGAACATAAGTGAAAATACTAAGCCTGTTTCTCCCCACACACTCTCGGCATTCTTGTCCTTTCTAAGGCACTGCCTCCCTCAATGTCTGGGCTGGGTAGCAACTAGAGGGCGTCTGTCGCTGAGCCTTGCCTGCTTCCTAGACAGGAACACAGCAACCCCAGCTTTCTCCGATGCATCCCACTTCTTCCACAGCTGCCGGCTTGTCTGCCTTGTCACACTAGCAGTGCGAGGGTCCCCATGTCCTCTTTTGTCCAGTTTTGAATGCTTTTATCTGTGAAGTGAGACTCTGTACAAGAGACCCCGGGGACAACTTCAGGTGAAGCTCTACAGGCAAGAAGAAATTCAGGCAGCCCCGTGCCAAACACGGATAGATCTGGACACCCAATCAAGACACAGCAATGGAAGAGCAGTGAAATAGACAACAGAAACCAATCAGAATGCAGAATATCTGTGACCCTGAAACAGTCAGGAGGAATCAGGCCCACCAAATCTCTTCCTATCCTGAGGCTCAAGGAGTCTTGCAGAAGTCGGGGTGGGGGAGATAAGATCGTAAGACCCTAAATATGGGGAGGTCCACCGCCAGCTAAGACATTCTGCTCAAGGCAGGGCTGGGCATCCAGGAACCCTTTGTAATGACGTGTATCCTCATCAGACCTGAACAATGTCTAACATATCAACAGTCCCCGTAGACTAGTGTGGAACTCAGGAGAAATAATTACATGCGGTGGAAAGCTTAGGGGCTAAGGGGAGTGCCCCGTCAGTGGGCCTATCCAAAGAAGGGCCACTTCATCTGTCAAAGAAAACTGAGCCCCCACTAGAGCCGACAATCTAAAGGGAAGCAGACAGACAGGAAGGTGGGAGGGAGAGGGATGGATTGGTGAAGGGAGGGATAGGATAGGAAAGAGGAAGGAGGGGAGGGAAGAGGGGAGGGAGGCAGGGACAATCACTCATTATGCTTGGAAAACTAGGAAAATAAAGTTAAATAAAGAAAGAAGGAAATTCAGAAAAGCAGGCAGGAGAGAGGGAATGCAAAAAAGAAAGAGAGATAGAAAGAAAAAAGAAAGAAAGAAAGAGAGGGAGGGAAGAAAGAAGGAAGGAAAGAAGGAAAGAAGGAAGGAAGGATGGAAGGAAGGAAGGAAGGAGGAAGGAAGGAAGGAAGGAAGGAAGGAAGGAAGGAAGGTAGGAAGAAAGGAAAGAAGGAAGGAAGAAGGAAAGAAGGAAGGAAGGAAGGAAGGAAGGAAGGAAGGAAGGAAGGAAGGAAGGAAGGAAGGAAGGAAGGAAGGAGGAAGGAAGGAGGTATCATTCATCACTACCACTATTACCCAGTGGGTACCGAGGTGATAAAGTACCACCCATCCTTCCACCTGCCATCTGTCTGCTAACATTCTTCTAATGGAAGAATCTAAACAGGACTTCTTCTGAGATGTTAAGACACCACTCACAGGAAAAGCACGGGATTCAGTTCCAGAATGGACTTCAGGTAGCCTTGAACTCAGAGCCACTTCCTTGAATCTGTCACCCGTCCCATGGGAGATCAAATCAGAGCAAGAACAGATCACATCCCACTGATGGAGAGCAGCCGAGATAAAACCACTACTACACGGCTAATTACGGGTGTCTTGGGAAAATAACTTGGAGAGTTGAGAATAGAGGTTGTTGGCTTTGAAATAAAGTCGCATAAAGCACCAGAGGTACTTTTCTGTCATCCTAGAAGGAGGAAGGCTAAAATGGGAGGATGAGGAGTTTAAGGCTAGGCTGAGCTCAGAGCTAACCATAAAAAGGAGTCACTTCCGACACCCCTTTCAAAAAAAAGTAACTAAAGCTGGAAACTGCCGTGGCCACCTGCATTTCAGGTCCTGGTGGGCAGAGCCTAGAAAACCCCAGAGCGAAGAAAGAGGGAAGTAGAAGCAATCCAGAATGATTCCTGAAGTCATCCTTGGTCCTCCACAGGGACACACAGTGCCTTCTCTCTCTCTCTCTCTCTCTCTCTCTCTCTCTCTTCTCTCTCTCTCTCTCTCACACACACAGACACACACAAATAAAAAATTAAAATTAAAATTAAAAAAGTAACTAAAGCCAAAAGTTATGTACAGCGGTTCTTATGACATTAACTATGAGTTTCCATCTTCTGTTCATGATTCACCGGCAGGCACATCTCAGCAGTTTCCACAACAACATCCCCAATATGGAGGTTCAAGAAAAAAAAAGAGTCTCTCTCCCTTTGGTTCTCAGATCAACGAAACAATTGTCCCCTAGGAATTGTAATTTCCCCAGGAATGTTCATCTTCGGAGAAGGAAAAGGCTTGCAAGCTGCTGCCTGCGGAAACTTGATTCTCAAGACAAGGTTCTACACAGTTCTGACAAAGTAAGAGACCATATTGACAAAGACAAAGATGGGTGAGACCCCAGAGCTGTGTAGTTAATGCTGGACACTTCTGTCTAACCTACGCCTCATGTAGGACCCGGATGATGGGGCTGAGCCTGGTTTGCTTCCTGTGCATTTTTGGAATGGTGGCATCTGCCTCACCAGATGGTGCTGGTGTGAGGTGAGAAGCATCTTCGAGAGGTGCAGGACCCTCTCTTTAGCTGGAGCAGTGGGCACGGGAGGATTCACATCCCCCCAGGAAGTCCACGCTGGCGAAAGCCAAAGGTTGACTCTCTGGTGCTAGCCAGAGAAGGGACCTGCCTTTCAGGAGGAGATTTCACAGTTCTGATAAGTTAACCTATGTGACCCACGAACATATTTATTTCCTGGTTTCCCAGCCATCTCTCTAAAATTGTAACACTCTTACAGGAAAGGTAGAGAGAAACGAGAACTCTTTCTCTCTTTGCTGCGACCAGCTGCTTTTGCGTTGGTCAGTGTGTTTCCTGACTGAAGACTCCACGGGCTCATGATGTAAGTGCTCTTGGTTGGAGGAACGCTAGATGTGAATGTCGTAATCACTAACTCACAAAGTTCTGGCTTGAGAAAGGACCATGGTCCTGCCCAGTGCGCAGTGCTAGCGACTGTAATACCTGCAGCATGTATGAGGCCGCATGTCGGGGTGCCAGGCTTCTAACCTGCATGCTCTCTCAATCCCCAGGATGGTCTTGGAAGGCAGCTTTGTAGATGCATTTCACAGAGGAACATGAAAGATTCAGGGATTTTACTGCGATCTCTCAACTATTACATTTGACTTGACTTTTCACATTCAAAAACCTTGGCCCTGGGCAGGGAATAGAGCTAAGTGGCTAAAAGCAATTTCTCAGCATCTGTGAAGCCTTGGTTTGAGGAACAAGCACTCGCAGAAATGAAGATAAAGATTTTTAAAAAACTAGGCATACATGGCTCAATCTCTAATCTCAGTATTTGAAAGACACAGAGATCGAAGTGTCCTGAACCTTTGAAGGAGTCTTGGAATCCCCAGAGCAAACCAGCTAGCCAGACTATCCCTAATGGTGTGCTCTAGGTTTTATCAGAGACCCAGCTTCACAACAATATGATGGAAGAAGGATGGAGTGTGATTCATAGGCACACACACTCAAGCACACTTGCGTACACACCCATCCACGTTGCCCAGTCGCATGTAAGCACATACACAGCGCATCCTGTTCACACACACACACACACACACACACACACACACACACACACAATCCATACTGTCTGCATTTCAAAAACACTTCCTCTGTTTTTATTAATATTTATCTTTCTGATGTTGTTGAGATTTTGTTCTAAATTCAAATGTTTCATGAAGAACAAAACAGGAAAAGTTATCGCAAAGCTGGGAAAGAGACATAAACGGTCATAGGTTTAAACTACATTTTTGGTGAAAGGGAGTAAAGAGAAAATGAAATGATCTTAGATGACAACCCAAGTTGTATAATAAAATAAGACACCTTTCAAGGATTTTCCCAAAAAAAGAAAAAAGAAGAGGAAAGACTAGATGTTTAAAGTATGCTGTAAGAAGTTTTGTGAAAGGTAACTGTTTGAGATAATTTATGTTTGTTATAATGAAATTAACATATAATTATATTTATATTATTTCTAATATGATTAAATTAAAATAATTACCATTGTATTTATATTATTTCTACTGTAACATAATTATATTATTTATAATGCATTGCATTTATATAATCATATTTATATTATTTGCAACATAAATTATAATTAAAGATTATTAAAAATTTCTTAGGTAGAAAATGAAATACATTAATATGAAACTGAAAGTTAATTTTCTATTTATAAGAATAAAGTTTTACATTTATACAAAAAAATGGCCTGAGGAGCAAGGATTTTATGCTCCATCCTTACCACATGGACCATTAACTGCAGAAAAATAGGATCTGTCCAGATACCTTTGTCACTATACTGTTTATTGTTACTTTGGGGACATGCTATGCTCTATAGTCCTGGACGACCTGCAATTCGTCCTGCAGCCCAAGCTGGCCTGCATCTGCCCCCAGAACATTGGGGTCACAAGCATGAGCTACAACAACCAGCTTCTAAATTTGTCCCAATACTAGTTCTGTATATTTTACCATGGGATTGAAGATTTTTCATTGTTAAGAAAGGCAGCCGCTTAGAGGATGCTGCAGGGCATAGAACATACATCGAGAAGGGAACATTGTCCATTCTAGCTCTTCCACTCAGGTCTAGGCAGGAACTGAAAGCATTATGTGTCCTTTCATGTACGGAGACCCGAGAAGGACAGACAATGTGACTGTCATAGTTAAGCACAGGTATCACCTTGACTGTTGAGGGTTTGAGCTCTGGGCACAGTTGTAGAGAGTTGATGGTTGAGTTAAGCCCAGAGCAAATCTGAAGGAGATTGTCTAGTTTATGGGGAAGGCCCAGCCTATGGTGGGTGGGACTAGGCCCTGGATAAATCACGGAGAGCTGGTTGAGAGAGTGGGCATCCTTCTGTTCACTTGGCCAGACATGCTGGTCTGGCAAGTGAGGATTGTCCATCTCTCAGCCGTTATGCAGTGATGGTGTGGCCAGTTCCCTCGGCCCTGGTGTTGGTGCATGCTCTCCCGTCGAGCTGGACTGAGAACCATAACCAGACTGTTGTAAGAAAGTAAACTCCTTGTTCCTTTAAGCTGTTTGATGGTCATTTATCAGCAACCATGCAGGTAGACTGCAACAGTGACAGTTAGTGTCACCTGGGTGGTGGGTCTCTGTCTGGACACACTTTTAGGGGATGATCTAGACAGAGCTTAACCTCTGAGAATGTTTGGGAGGATGATCTGTATTACCATGGGAGTCCTAGGAAACAATAAATGAATGCTTTGTTTAATTTAAAAAATGTTAATTGTACACTTTATGAAATTCAAGCTTGCATTAGGATTTTGAGGGGGAAATCCTTTTCAAAGCAAATGTACAGTACAGGTTTTGGTGCGTCACCCAACTTCTATGCCTCTGTTCTGTGACCAATCTGTAGCCTTTCCAATATCTCTAGCTCTTCCAATATCTCTATTCATTTCAATAACCTAAAAGCACAGATAAAAGCACAAGTTTTTTTCAGTGTAAAATTAGAAGAGCATGTATGTAGCATTTACTCCCTGTCGCTTTTCACTTTATAGCACACACTAGAAAACTCCTAGAATTCCGTTCACTATGTAGTAGACAATATTGGTCTTGCTTATCTATCCAGGTCCCAACTAGTAGTCTTCTGAATTTGTTTTTCTTGCACTTCTAAATAATGGAGAAAAACAGGGGAAATCGTTCTAGAATTTCCAATGGATGCCTGACTCTGGGTATTGTCATAGGATTATGTGTTTCACTCTTAGCTGATGCTAACATTTGGAGCCTTGCTGGAGGAAGGCATGTCATAGGGGGTGGGCCTTCAGGTTTTGGTAGCCCCACTTTTCTTGCAGTGAACCTCTGGCTCACTCTGCAGCTTCTGCTGCCTGCCTTGCCTTTCCCTCCATAATGGACCATATCTCCCCTCTGGAACATTAAGCCAAGTAGATCATTGTCCTTCTGTCTCCTTAAATTGTTCTGAGTGTTGTCTCATAGCAACTGAGAGGAATAACTTCAGCAGGAATTCTCCAAGCCCACGTGTACTGTACTTTTCCTACACATAGATACTTAAGATGCAAATGTAGTTTATGTTGCAGTTCGCTTGCATGGTTGCTGATAAATCACTATCAAACGGCTTAAGGGAACAAGGGGTTTATTCTCTTACAACAGTCTGGTTACAGTTCGTAGTCCAGCTTGATGGAAGGGCACACACCAACACCAGGGATGAGGGAACTGGCCACACCATCTCCACATAACAGTGGAGAGAGGGACGATCCTTACTTTCCAGACAAGCAGGCTCAGGGAGTAAAGGTTCCTGCACACAAAGCTGGTGATATGAACTGACATTCAGAAGACAATAAGAGAAATGAATCAGTGAATGTGATTGTGGGGACCCAAGGACAACTTTAGGAGGTCAGTCTCTCTCGTTGTCTTCTTCTCTCTTGAATAAATAAAGTAATCAAAATTGAAAAATTTAGCAGCATGTCATGGTGAAATTTAAATCAAAGGGGCTGTGATTGAGCAGAACGAGGGTAACCAGGGTGCAAGTATTGCATGCAGTCCATCTAGCAACAAAAGGGTGAGTGATGAGCTGCGGAGGTAATACATGCTGGGTGGTTCTGCTGTGCAAAGCATGCTTCATGACCTGAGTCAGATGCCAAGGGGAGGCATGAGATTATCTCATGTTACTCAAGCTGTGTGTAATTTTGAACTCATGAACTGTTAGCTTCTGGAATTTTCCATTGAATATTTTCAGACTGGGGTTGAGTGCAAGTCATCGAAACCTTGGCAAGTGAAGCTGTGGATAACCAGGGACTGATGGGCCTCAATGACAAGGCTGTGGCTGCCCCTGAGTTGCCTGTCAACCAATGTGTAGAAGGGATTCCTAGAAACAGGGTGTACTAGTTGCTCTTCTCTGTTCTGTGAGACAACACCCAAAGTCAAACAACTTAAGGGGAAAAGGGAGATTTATTCAGCTTATGGTTCCAGAGGAGATACAGTCTTTTGAGACAGAAGCAGCATGGTTGGTGGCAGGAGCTGGCGACAGGCTATGTTACATCGCTGCAGATATCTTGGAGGCTGAGAGCTGCAAGACTGACAGTTGTAAGAGCAGTACTCTACCAAAAGTAGGGTGGGACTAAGCACCTGGAGACCCACTCTCTGTGATTGCGTTCCTCCTGCAAGACTCCACCTTCTAAAGGTGCCATGACCTTCCCAAACACATGAGACTATGGGGGACACATTTCAAACCATGACACAGCATTAGGTAGAGTGGCATTTTCTTCTTTATGGTGCATTAAGCATATGCTATGCATAAAAGCACGCATAGCATGTCTCCTGTCCTTTTCGTCAATGGTTCATGGACTTTTCTTATTATTACAGGTAATGATACAAACACAGTAACTCTTCAGGGTATGATTCAAGTGCTTTTGTCATTTTGGCAGACGACTATTGACTTTATTGAGCTTAAAAAAAGCATATAATTGAGTTTCTTTGTGTTCTGCAAAGTTCCTTGAAGTGAGATGAACATGTTCAGAGGAGGTGTATCTAGGTGGCTTCTGGCTTCAAACCTTCAGTTCATGGTCACTTGGTTGATTGTGTTGGGTGTGAAGTGAGGCTGACCATCACCATGGACTTGGTCACAATTATGGCAGCCAGAAAGTGAAAGAGAAAAAGTTTGAACCTGGATCTCAGTATCCCTTTGTGGGGATACTTTGTGGTATAGATAAGCCAACTCTGTTCTACTGGGACAGAGCTCTTTCCCAACGTAAATGCTTGTACTTTATTTCAGAAAATTGGTTAGTTGCCTAACCAATGCACACTCAATTTAAGTGTAAAAATATCACAAAGACAAATATATAGTGATACCATTTCTAAGATAATTTGCACATCTCCTTTGCTTAATCACACGTGATCCTGTTGCAGCAAATGCATCTCTACTCTTGTGTTTCTTCTTTCATTCATGTATTCATTGAACAATGGGACCTATTTCTTAAAATTTATCAGTTCCACCTTGTAACAGTTTTTCTTAACTGTGGCTGCAAGAGAGCATTTAAAGTCGAGCAACCTAAGGGAGAAAGGGAGATTTATTCAGCTTATGGTTTCAGAGGGGAGATACGGTCTCTCATGGTGAAGGTGACAGCTGGTGGCTGAAGCTGGAGACAGGCTGTCACTGCAAACATCCGGAGGCTCTCTTCCTTTCAGTCTTCTCTTCTGTGGTTCCTTTCATCTGGTCTGTTACTGGGAGGTAGCAGAGGTTCCAATCAGATCTAAGGCTGGTCTTTGTACTACAAATGTATTGATTCAGATAATCTCTTCAGGTGGTCTCACGGGTGATTTTAGTCCATGCCAGGTATGGTCAAGTTGATACCCAAGATTAACTATCACACACCTCGTCCCTGGACTGTTATCATTAGCCTAGCACAGGACTAACGCTTAATCATGTGAGCTTTGGGTGGCTGTTGCCAAATCCCCGCTGGGCCAGGTGTGGGATCACCATCCAGACCCCGGGAATTAGGTGAGAAGCAACCAGTGGATGAGTTTACTGCAGGCTCAATTTATTAAGGAGGTGTCAGGGGTCCAATCAGGTGTTGCCATCTTCTGCTGGGGGGGGGGAGCCACCAATCATTTAACTGTTTACTAGTGTCCATTGCAGGGGGTCAGGTTAGATGGCCACTTCCCACTGGTTGTTCATCCCTCCGCCTGCATGGTTCTCTATTGGGATATGTCAGGGACATGTGTGTACGTGTCCAGGCTTGTCCGTAGCTGGGAGCTCGGGCTAGGGCCTCCCTGAACTGACAGTGCCACAGGTGGCTGTAAGGGATAGTCACCCAAATTCTGGTATTACTTGACAATGTTTGAGTACCTTCTGGGATTCAAGTCACAACAAAGATTTCCCCTGCTAAAAGGCATTGGATGTTTTACTCAAGATTTCGCCCATCATTTGTAGAATTTTATTTTTATATATTTGTGCTTGGAATTTATCTTAGTGTTAACGAGGGGCAGGAAGTCAATTTTATCTTTTGTCTTGGGGATAATCCATTCACTCAGTGTGAGGATGGTGAATGTGTG
Organism: Typhlomys cinereus; assembly: GCA_023101885.1. NCBI lineage: Eukaryota > Metazoa > Chordata > Mammalia > Rodentia > Platacanthomyidae > Typhlomys > Typhlomys cinereus. The sequence goes on from JALPQD010001008.1 coordinate 27,056, forward strand.
TTTTCATCACTCAATGGAGATACCATTGTGTCATTGTTGCCATGTGTTGCATTCCCGTGAATCCTGCATCAACATGATTGTTCTCTTGTTTGCCTATTCTCTTCTTATTTCTCCACTGATACTTCTACTTCACTACTGAAGGCATGTTTCACATAATCAGTTACTCTTTACATTGTGACACTCTCCTTAAGGAAATGATGAAGTAAAGTTGTATCCTGCTGACTGACATTGTGTTCTTGTTCCATCTCTACTTAAATGTGTTTGTCTGTTCTCATGTACTCAATGATTTTTAATGGCGAATTCCATACACACACACACACACACACACACACACACACACACACACACATATACATACACACATATTCTACTGTTCTATACTTACAAGTATATGGAAGTGATAGTTTTGGAGGTTAATTCTACAAATTGCAATATTGCTAAATATTATTGCTGCTTGCAGTGATGTTTGCAGTGATTCATTGGGATTTCTACACTCATAAGCACATTGTTAGGTTACTGTGTGGGGGACTGTCTGCCTTCCTTCCTCAACCCTTCTTAGTGGTGAACCACTGTGTTCACCTTGGCGTGGACATCTTGCAGCTGGATCACCCCCCTAGAGATGTCTCTCGTTTGATGGGATTCACATCTGTCAAGCTGTCTGCTCTCTCGCAGAAAGCTTACACCAGAGACTGGTCCAGGCGACGAGATGCAAGCTCAAAACCAATGCCATTCTGGATGGGTCTAGACTCTCATCATTACATGAAGATCCAACATCTTTACCATGGGAGGCCTCACATCCTGAGTGTGTGGACTCCCCCACCGCACATCACAGGCTTAGAATCTACACTTTGGGTTCTTGAAATCCCAGGTTAGGATGGATCCTCTGTAGGACCCAGGAGCTGACTTTAGAGAAATCTCATTTCTCACTCACTCCATGTTTTCCTCCACTCATTCCTCAGGTCCTCCTCAATGACCTGTCAGTTCCCATCACTGAGCCAGAGACACCAAGCACTGACCCTACACTGATTTATCATGAACTCTCCTAACTAATTCAAAAGCCTAAGATCCTTGGCCCACTGTCCCCTCATCAATCAGATCGCATAAATCTTCCGTCTACAGAAACCTAAGCTTTGCTTCACTGACCTCGGGTGTGCCATAAATCGGGTCATCAAACAACCCAGTACTGACTCACAAAGCATCTCTCATGGGTTCCAGGAAACAGAGTGCCCGTGAATGGTGCCTGTGCCATGTTCTCAGTGAAACTTTCAAGTGGAAACTAATAGCAGAGCAGATACTGAGGTACAGGCATCTCTGTTTCCTAGATGGTACATTAGGTTACTTGCACCTGTGGGTAAAAAGCCCTAATATATTACATTCAGTCGAATAGTTATGTGTTGAATCACTGTGTGAGAGGTTTCAGTTATAACGATGGGAAATGTCAGACACGGGTGGGTGCCCATGGGAAATACCTACAATTTCTGCTTGATTGTGGTGTGGACCAAAACTTTCTCTTTAAAAACACTTTATAACTCAAGAAGGCAAAAAAGTTCTAATTAAAGACACGGGTCAAGTTTCACTAAAGAACACATGCAAATAAAATCCTTTCCTGCACTGTGTTCTGTAGATCAGTTGCTCAGGGAACATCACAGGACACTCTTTCACACTCAGAGTACATCAGGGACAGCATCCCGAATTTTTCTTTTAAAAAAAATCCCAAGCTCATGGTTTCCCTGAGTCTCAGCCAGGGGGAGACTTTTTGGGATATAGCTGCTTTGAGTCATCCTTGAGCCCTTATCTCTACTCCTGTAAGTAACCCAAATAAACTCATAAACTCCTTGATTTTCCAACCTGGACTTTGATGTTAATTGTACTTTGACCCATTGTCAAATCCTTTTCTGGGATGCATAGACTTTTGTGTTGTTCGTCACAGAAAAATGACCAACGGCACTAAGAGAGGCAAAATAGCAAGGTTTCTTTGTGCACCAGTGTGGCCTGGGGAGAATTCCTTTCTCTAAAAGTGGAGCGCCGGTCTTTGCTGTGCTCATCTGTGTAACGTTTAAGCCTTGGGAATTCTTGCCCAAGTAGCCCCAATCCCTCCCCCTTCACAAGTGGTCTAAGCTTCTTGCTGCTGCAGCTGGGCAGCCTAGCTTACAGAAGCAGAACACAGGATAATGGAAAACGTTTTACATGAAGGTCACCGCTTCGGTATCCGCAGGACAAGCATCACCCTCCATATGTGTATTTGTAAAGGAAATAAAAATCTGTGCAATGTAGGTGAATTCTTCAAGAAGAATGTTTCATAGCAGCTGAAGTCTCTAATCATACAGAATGCACTGGTGGGCTATGGCTAGTGTAACAAATTACTACAACTTCTGTGACTTGAAGCAGTAGGAATTTATTCTCTCAGGTGCTGGAGGCTCAAAGTTTGCAATCCAGATGTGCACCATGCAGTTCTTCCTCTACAGGAGAATCTTGGCCTTGGCTCCTTCAATGCTTCAAACATTGGTTGATTTGTGAACACGTCACATTGCTCTCTACCTTCCTCTTCGTATCACCTTTCCCTCTGCTTCTGGCTTGTTGCACGGGGTGTTGTCATCGAGACCCCTCCATGCTGCAGTGCGTAGCCCAAGCACCCTCTCTCTGCCTCTCATTCCTTCGGGACAGCCGGGATGCCATCTAGGATTTTTGATGAATCAGAAAATTCTGACAGGCAGATATCCTTAATTTAATTCTGTCTTCAAAGACCTTTCATCCAAATAACATGATATTTACCAGTTTGAGGACCTGATATAGTTGGCTTCCTTTATGTAGCTTGTGACATAAAATGTATATATAAAATGTGGTAGATGGAAAAAAATGACATTTTTCGGTGACAGCTAGTGAGAACAAGCATCTATCCCACCACAAGTAAGCTTCATGTATGTTATGGTACGACAAAGCAGTCAGATGACAGAGGCTGCACACTGCGTGATTCTCCTTATGCAAAACTCCATGTGAAGGTCACCACGTCAGTATCCCAAGCATAGGTGTCACCCTCCCTATGTGTACTTGTAAAAGAAATAAAAATCTGTGCAGCGTATGTGAATTCGCTAAGCAGAATATTTCACAGCAGCTGAAGTTTCTAAATATACAGGATGCGTTTGTGGGCTACAACAGGAATGGAATATATAAGCTGTACTTCACTCAGCTAGCCGGCGATCTGGGAAACCAGACGAAATTAGTCTTTGATGAGCCCTCTCCTGCAAGAGTATTTTTACTGAGCACCAGAATTAAGCGGTTCATTATGCTAGTTTAGTCTTGTCTGTCTGATTGTATGGTCAGCTTTGTCTCCGAGATTCATGGTTTGGTGCCTTCCTCCTCATCACCATCTTCGATTTCCCTCATTCACACCTTCTGTGTGCAGTGGGGCTTCACATTCATCAAGGCCATCCAGTCATTCTTCAGGTTACACATAGATTAAAGCTAACTCGGAACGTGCAAACCACTAACACCGTGTGCTTGTTGGCTGCTTACACCAGTCACAAGGTGCGTGTGCGGATTCCTTTATGTAGTATGAGATATAAAGTGTGATCTCAGGCACATAGAATTCAAAATGCCACAATCCATCTTCTCTCACTTCCAGGCTATGTCTGTCCACATAAAAGTGATGCGAATCTGTTCTTCACTTACGTAGAGATGCATGAAAATCACATATCCATGCATAGACAATGGCACGAGGCTTAGCTAAGACACACCTTTCCTTCAGGTTTCATGACACACATTTGCATGAGTTGTCTGTTGTAAGCCATTTCTGGTTTCCTTTTTCATATTCCTAAGACTGTGACCAGTTGGCCCAGTACGCTTCAGAATCTGAGAAGATGAAGGACACCTACTGGCCCTTCTAATCACCTGCTGCCAGTTGGGCACGATCCCAGTGGGTGGTCTAATGTTTCAGCATTCTCTCTCTTGGAGGTTAGAAATTCATGTCTGGAGGTACACACAGTGAGGCTTGTCAGGAAGAGTGAGAGAGAGAGACCCCTGTATCTCAGAGAGAGGGAGGAGACCCCTTCTGATCATGCTCACAGAAACTTCCAGCACCTCAGGAAAATCTACGTCAGTTTGTCCCATATATTTTTTTTTTTGGAAATGCATATGGAAATGACTTTCTTTGAAGACTCTTTTCCTTACATTGGAAGCAATTTCAGGTGTTACTTTTCCTTTTCCTATTTAAATGGATATTATCTCTATGTCTTTTCCCCTTTATGTCTTCCCTTTAGAGAGGAAGACACCCAAACAATTCAAGAAGTTCTAGAATAGTCCATCAGAGTGGATCAGTGGCACGCCTTCCTTCACCAGAAACAGGAAGCACAGTGCATCTCTAGACCCACCTCTGTTGCTGGTTCCTTAGACTTCGATAGAAATACATGAAATGGTTCTGAAATGTAGAGTATAGTTTTATCCACTAGGGTCAACTCACTATGCCACAGAGCCCACCTGTCTTTGTCTAAAGGTGACCTCTTACACATCGACATTGCTCTTCCCCATCACTGCCCCCTCTCCTCATATCTATGTCATTATTGGGCTCTCATTCTCTAGCAATGGGATTGGGCATCTTTGCCTATTTGGGCAACGTGATGAGTCACTGTTGCCTGGTGAGGTAGATTCCCTTTTGGACTTCGCTAAGTTCTTCCCAGTTACCTGGGACTTTGTGTGATCTTAGGCTGCCCAGTGGGACTCAGCAAGCAGATCCACAAATGGGGAACCTCTGTTGGGGGGTGTCTGTGTACAGAATGGGGAATGCTAAAGCTTTATTCAGAAAGCAGTTCTATCTCTGATAGGTATGGTCCCAGCGATTGGTATCCAAAGATTGAGCCCCGGACTCAACGGGATTTTGTCTTAAGCACCCCTCTTGCCTACTCCAAGAGTTGAATGTACACGTAGGTGCTGATTAAGCAAGTTATGCCTTCCGCTCTCACGCCTTTATTTTGGCTCAGGTCCTGCACGGTACGCATCTTCTCTTCTTCTGCTTCACTTTTCAGTATATATTTCATTCTTCTTTATTTCACCATTGGGACTCATTGTGCCCTCCAACATACATCTTAGAAGCATTTCTGGTCAGGCCAGAAGGAGAGACGACAAGGTGGGATGAGAGAAAGCAGCATGAAGGAGGAGATTTGAGAGGTGAAAGAAGGCTGCATGGATGGAAGAGCCAAAGCCTGTCTGTGCTGGCTACGTGGAGAGAGTGAACCTGCCTGGAAGAAACGCTCAGCATGTGAACCACCCTTAGCATGTCCCAGGGCCTCCTTCCCCGCTCTTGGAGCATCACTGTGGCCCGTCTCTGGCTTGTCCCAGCTGATCTGTCCATTGGTCAACTAGCGCTTATCCTGTGACTCTATGTCTCTGTATATTCATTGTTGAGACACCCAGGATTCTGGGAATTCCATTGGACGTCCTCTGGACTCAGATCCACGGTTGGGTGTAATAGCTGGTGAACCAGCCAGGGGAGGTTAGCATGAGGCTGTTCTGATCTTTTCTCTCTTTAAAGGGCACCAATGCGCTGCTATTTATTCCTTGAGCACTTGGGAATGATGGGTTGATTTCCACCAGTGGCTTTACTACAGTCTGGGGAAATCAGACTCAGGGCCTTCTTTTACAGCATGCACCCTGTAGCTGGGGGCTGAGAGTATGTCTGGGTCCTCTCCATTATTATGCATGGGCATTTGTTTATGTTGGAGAAAAATAGTAGCATGTATTGGCTAAATCTGGGTTAATGATTGAGTGACAGCTGCTGGTGACGGTCCATGTCTCATCTGAGAGACATTCAAAACCCACAGGGGCTCTTCTTCTGAGGACACATGGGCAGGAGCTCTGATACCAGTCAAGATGGTAAAGAGCACATCACTAGACAACATGGCCACAGCCACGTGACCAGCCCAATGACAATGGTCACGTGACTAGCCAAGATGGTAACACCACTGTAGCCGCCTAAGCTTCCCAAAGCCACACAGAGGTCCCCAGAGGACCACTGCATCCCTAGCTGATGTCATTCATTTGCACACCCTCAATCCTCACCTCTCTATCTCCTTCTTCCTTTTACCTACTGGATGCCTGCAGGATGCTGGAAATCATGGTCAGACAGGAACTCACACACTCCCCACATCCAAGATCATTTCCCCAGAGACCTGCTCCTTCCAGAGCTCTGGGAACAAAAGAGAGTTTAGAAAAACATTAGGCAAATGCGGATATCATTCACTACAGGGTGGGTCTTAATGCCCACCATCTTTAAATGCTGATCCATCGTAACGTTTCCAAGCTTATAGTATTGTTTTTTCTGTATAGAGCCATTCTCTGAGGTGGACAACGGTTTAAACTGCAATCCTAACGGGCCCAAAGGTTAATGAGTGAGACCCCCCCAAGAACAAGCACAGTCAAGGGGTCAGGAAGCCAAACTTAGCATGTGGTCTTGTCTCGCCCTCTGTCTGAGACTGGGTGCATCTCTGGGAAACAAATCAGATGAGGACAGTAGTTTCTCTTTTCTCTCAGGTTTTTTCCTCATCTGTACGCCATGCTCTATTTACTTCTGCTTTATTACACCCTAGCTGTTCCCAATCCCTTCCTGCTAATGCACCGTGGGCAGCTTATCTCCAAGGGAATGGAGCTAATTCCCCAGGTAATAAGACGTCCCCTTAAGTACTAGATCCAGAGGGGAAAAGCTATCCCACCACTTTCACATTTAACGTAAATGGGATTCAAGACCAATGAAGCAAATCTCTTCTCACTAGGAGATGTCTTCGCTAAACCTAACAGCCCGACAGTTCCGGCTCCTCTCTAGTTTTTCACTTTTATATCTACCTTTGAAGACAGTTTTAGAAGAAAGACCTTAGTCTAGTGATGTGAAAGGAATGACTTCTGAGATTCTAGTAGCAGATAAGAATGTTTCTGACACTTAGTCCTGGGGGAGAGACAACAATTGAAGAAAGGGTGAGCCCCGAAGCTTGTGTGACACACACAGATGTGTCTGGTCTTTCTGTGACTAAGCTTAGAGGCTCCGGAGAATGTTTTTGGCGTCAGAAGATGGCAAGAAGAATGGCCTAACAATCTAGTCTCTCTAAGGCTTGGAGTAGGCAAAGTGGATGCTCTTTTCCTTTCCAAAGTCCCTAGTATTCTCTCTCTCTCTCTCCTTTCTCTCTCTCTCTTTCTTCTCCAGGACCATCATGGGATACTTGCCTTCAGTTCCTAAGACTCTCCACTATGATGTATCCTCAAGTTGGAGAAAGTTTGATTCTAAAGAAAAAGAGGCTAATATTTTACTGTGACAGTGTCTGGTCTGAATACCAGGGGCAGATGCACAAGTTCAGCCCGAGGAAAGAAGCTTGAACCACATCGACCTGCAGCTGGATCGATTCCTAAACATCAAAAGAAAACATCCAAAGTGCCTTAATGTCTGATCCCTCATTACCTATGCCCAAGAGAAGTCTGATGCCCTAGGCAACCCTGTGCATGCTCAATGCCAGCTTCCATGCAGAAATCAATGGGAAATGGGACTCAGTTGAAATATCTTATCCCGTTTTATGCACTTCCACACCACTTCCATATTTTCTCATCTATCCCAAATAAGTAGTGACAAGTGAACACAGATCTTCAGGGCATACATAGGGATGAGTCTCCTATGTATTATAAGCCGGTAGAGTGTTCTCCTTAAGGAAGTTTCTAGAACTAGTACTATAGGGACAATCAGAGTTCATCCCCCGGTTTCCACTACAAACCTTCAGCAGTGTCAGGAAAAGCTAAGACACTTCTCTGAGGACCCTTTCCAATTTAACAGTAGCTTTCAGACTTTAACTTCAGCTTTCGATCAAATAAACTGTACTTAGTCCTGACTATATTCTCTGCCCCTGGGAAACAAACAGAGGGTTAGAGAGGAAGTTGAAAGGCATGGGGACAAAATTGTTGCTCAAAGAGTTCAACAGCTGTCTGGGATTGTAACAACCCCACCATAGACACAGATAGAATGTCTCAGCACTGTGCTGGAGAGATGGCCTAGTAGTTAAGCCTCTGCCTCAAAAGCAGGAGGTGCTGAGTTCGGATTCTGGATCCTACATGAAAACACCAGGCAGAAACGGTGGCGGCCTATCTCTCTGGTCCTGGAAGGCAGAGCCTGGGAAACTCCAGAGCAAAACAAAGAGGAGGTAGTGCAATACAGGATGATTCCCAAAGTCACCCTTGGGCCTCTACAGGAACACATAGACACATATAGAAAGACACACACAGACACAGACACACACACAGACACACAGACACACAGACACACAGACACACACACACACACACACACTATAAAATAAAATTTATATTAAGAGACCTGATACTTGTAATAACAGGAAGAGTACTCAAGAAAAGGAGAAATTGTCTTATTTCTTAATATGCTCAACGAGGCTTTCAGGAAATTCAGTACATAGCGCCTTCCTCCCCTGTAGGACATACTGTCTGGGTCAACGTGTTACTGGTCAGTTAGTCCCTGACATCCACAAGAAGGTGCAGCCTGACTTTGGAACCCACAGACCCAGCTGTTGGAAACAGTATCCAGCAGCCAAGATGTAACTTAAGGTCTAGTTACATGTGAGAAATGGGTCCTTGTGACCATACATGGCCTGGTTCCCAACACTGGCAGATCCTTTACCAAGTGACTCTTAGAAAACCGTCAGATATCCAAGTTGTGTTCTCTTTGTAAGCCAGACCTGCTTTAAATTTAAAACAGGGACTATGAGGTACTTAAACACACCAAATGCTCCCTCCCTATGGCTCCATCCCATGGCTAAGGGCCCACATGTCCAGAGTGGCAGGGAGACTATCCCCATGCTCAGAGAAGCAAAGGATCAACCTCAATATGACCCCCTTCCAGGATCAAAAGTGCCAGAAAGAAATGGGCAGATCGAAAAGCAAAAGGAAAGTTTTACAAATTCCCCTTGACTTATGCCTGTTTGCTCCAAAGACAAAGAGGAAACATTTGTATTTTGTTGACACAATTGTGCCAAGCATACTGTTGGTCGCTTTCATGTAGCAGTTTGTATGTTATTTTATGTTGAAGACAACATGGGAAAAGTCAGACGCTAGAACTTCCCAAAATAACAGCAACAAAATCCGTGTCCATTTCATACCTTCCCCTTAAAAAATATTACTTATTTTTTGGAGACAGAAGGAGAGATAAAGACAGAGAGGTAAGAGGGAGACAGAAAGGGGGAGAGAGAGAGAGAGAGAGAGAGAGAGAGAGAGAGAGAGAGAGAGAATGCATGCCATGGCACCACATGGATGTTAGAGGACAACTTTCAGAAGTCAGTTCTCTTCTATCCTTCCTTGTGAGCTCTAGAGAGTTGAACTTAGGTCCTTTTGGGGGAATGTTAAACAGCATAATGAATACATCCTGCCTTATAAATGTACACACACAAATTCTTCAGACCTATTAAAATGTCTTTCTGAGTCTTTTAAGATGCTTTATAAAATCCTGGAATGCTACTTGTTTATAAAAAATAACACAACTTAGGGCTGAAGCAATCATATTGGACTTTGCATGCCCTGCGCAATGTCCAACACACTATTGACCCCACAAAGTCTAGCATCTGCTAAAGGCACCAAGATCCTTGGAGGCAAGGGATTGACAACCACAGTAGTGTTCCTATGCTCAAGGGGAACACAGGAAAGGGTTCAGGGAAATGCCACTGGGTCCTTGTACGTCATCGGAGAGGAGGGCCCAGAGGAGAGTCTGGCATGCACATTAAAGGATTCTCTGGGGATTGGGGGGAAGGCACTGGGGGATGGAGAAGGAGGGGTGAGGGGAGGGGGAGCAGGGGGGTCGGGGGGAAGAGGAGGGAGGGAGGGAGGGAGGGAACCGATGTACCTACTAAGTTTGTATGAGTGGAAATAATAATAAAAAATGTTAAAAAAATAACATTCATTAGAGTTACAACATAAAAGTTTCAGTAAGCTACACAATTCAACACTAGATGCAGAAAGGTTTGATAAGAATTTCCTTACAAATATCCTTACACAGATCTTACAAAAAATTAAAAATTTATTTCCTTTTTAAAAAATAGTCAAGGGTGAGAGAAGAATGAAAATATGAAAAAAATCTTTCTGTTAATCAGAATACCTCTAAATATTGCACCTTAAAAATCCTCTTATTAGATTGACTGCTATGGTTTTCTTTTCCAGGAATATTCTAAACATAAAAGTGAAACACAAGATTTTTGCTCACTGTTGGATACATATGTTTGTCAAAGTTCTCCGTGTTAAATTTCCTTTTCACAAAGGGAATTACAGAAGATATAATCCCAATAGGCAGAACCATTCAGAATCTGGGGAGATTTTACTCTGCATGTAGTAATGAAAATAAGGGCCATGTTATTGAGCTTTGCCAAAAAATAAGTGCCGTATTAGATTTGGAAGAACATTTTTAGCTGCAAATTGAGGCATGGGGATATAAAAACCATTGCTTGTTTAGATGTCTGGTAATATTTCCAGGAACTCAGAGATTGGAGTAATCAGTTACATCTGCGTTTTGACCTACTCCTAGGCCAAGATAAGCAGGTGATTCAGAGAATGAAGGAGTGACTTGAGATGAGAAAGGATTTTACATGGTAATTTGTCCTAGAGGGTAGAAATAAAATAGAAATTAAAGCAAACCAGAAAGTTTGTTCAGTGCAGTACAAAATATCCAAATAAGTCACAAAAGATTTGTGAAAGAGAAAGTTTAAGGCTGGCCTGGTGATGATTAAGTTTAGTACAACTAAAGGTTATCGAAATACTATGTTGACAGATATTTTATGGAAGGCTTGAGGGACCATTCAGCATTTCATGTGTTTTATTATGTCACAGTTTCATGTACTTTATGTTTTTACCAGAACTTTCTTTCTTACCACAGACATTATTTGACAACTCAATATACCCCTTGTGGCCAGAGAAGTGTGCCAAATAGATTTAGATAAAATCATCTGCAGTCTGTGAGTGGTCAATAAACTCCTCCCAATGGTTAGTTTGGTCTTTGGGATGCAAAGTGACAACAAACACTTTGAATAAGCACCTGGTCAATCATCATGGAAGGAAACCATTGAATCTGCTTTATAGAAAAGTCCACAAGCCAGAGAATTGGAATAAGTTTCTCAACATGAATATATGTCTGAATTGTGTGTGTGTGTATATATATATATATATATATATATATATATATATATATACATAGACATATATATATATATATATTGTGTGTGTGTGTGTGTGTGTGTGTGTGTACACAAGAAGGCACTTGAGTGTGCATACCTGTGGAGGCCAAAGGGAGATACCAAGACTCATCCTGGATTGCTCTACCTCCTTATTGCTTTGCTCTGGGATTTCCCTGGCTCTACCTTCCAGGGCCAGAATTGTAGTCCATTGCCATCTCTGTCCCTCCCCACCCTCTCTCCTCTCTCTCTTTCCTCTCTTTGGTCTCTTATCTTTCTCCTCTCTCTCCCTGTTTCAGTTAGACTTCATAGTTGCTGATATATCACAATCAAACGGCTGAAGGGAACAAGGGTTTATTTCCTTACAACAGTCCTGTTACAGTTCATAGTCCAGCTTGACAGGAAAGCATGCACAACTCCAGGGCTGAGGGAACTGGCCACACCATCTCTACAAAACAGCTGAGGGATGGACGATTCTTATTTGCCAGACCAGCCTGTCTGGCTAAGTCAACAGAAGGATGCCAACTCTCTCAATCAGTTCTCTGTGATTTATTCCAGGGCCTAACCCCACCCACCATGGGCTGGGTCTTCCCCATCAGCTAGACAATCTCCTTCAGGTTCACTCTGGGCTTAACTCAACTACCAATTCTCTATAAATGTGCCCAGAGCTCAAACCCTCAACTGTGAAGTTGACACCTGTGCCTAAGTATGATACCCTCTCTCCTCTCTCTCCTCTCTCTCTTTTCTCTCCTCTTTTTTCTTCTCTCTTCTTTTTTCTCTTACCTCTCCCTCTCTCTGTCATCTCTTCTCTTTCTCTCTCTTCTCTCTCTCCTCTTTCCTTCTCTCTCCTCTCCCCCTTCCGATGGCTGCTATATGGGTGATCCCTCCTGCTTTGGCTTCCACGCCTGTAGCTATCCCTTCAGGAACTAGAAGCCAAGTCATAAAACCTTTCTCCTTTGTGTTACTTGATTCAGAGTATTTTCTCACAGAGTAATGGCACGAGGGTAACCTGTCCTGTATCCAATTGTCTGGAGACAAATAATAGATCCCACAGCAGGGGTAAAAAGATACAGCAAAGACCCCACTAGAGAGACCTAGACTCTAGAGATGTCCTCAAATTTTCTCTGCTGTCTCATTCATACTCATTTATCAACTATCTATCTATCTATCTATCTATCTATCTATCTATCTATCTATCTATCTATCTATCTATCTATCTATCTATCCATCCATGCATCCAGTTACTCTTCTCTGTTGCTGTGAGACGACATTCAGGCTCAAACGACAAAATGGAAGAAAGGGAGATTTATTCAGTTTACAGCTCCAGAGGGAGATGCAGTGTGTTATGGCAGGAAAGGCGTGGCTGGCGGCAGAAGCTGGAGGCGGCCGAATCACTGCAGACCTCCTGGAGGCTGAGAGCTGCAAACAGAGCTGAATCACTAGCATAAGCAGTGCGGGGCTAACCAACCTCAAGGCCCAACCCCTGTGACATGCTTTCTGCTAGCAAGGCTCTACTCCTGAAGGTACCATGACACCCCCAAATACCGACAACGGCTAAGGATTCAGACACATGTGCCTGGGAGGGACAACCCACATTTCAAGTCTGACACTATCTGTCATCTATAATCATCATCCATCTATCTTCATCTATCATCTTGCTCTCGCAGCTTACCTATCAATCAATCAATTGACCAATTTGTCTTATTTCTCTATTATTTATCCGTCTGTTTTCCTCTTTCTCCTCGTTTTTCTTGTTATCGATATGCTTGTCTACATAGGTTCTAATTATTATCGGTGCTATGAGTAATTTTATTTTGCTTGCTCATTATAATAATTAAAAAAATCCCTCTATCTGTTGGAGATCCATTCCAACACCCCCAAGATGCTCAAAAATATGTGTAGATGCACTAATAATAAAAGGCCCTCAGTCATACACAGTTGTTTGCTTGGGGCATTTGCTTCCATAGCAACAGGATCACTTCTGATTATGCAGCTGTAAGAACTCTGAAAATCAGCTTAGAACTGATATTATTGTGTATCTGCCTATGCGTGCTTCTTTCATCATGTGTTTATTGTGCAACGCACCTGTTTCTTAAGACCATCTTCTGGGACCATCTTAGTTCTCTGTGTCCTGAGCACAATGGGATTCTCTTATGTACAGGGTTTGTTCCTCAAGATCAAGGTATTTGCGGCTGTGACCTTGGAGCTGAGCTCTGCAGGGTCACCTGGGCTGGGAGCCCCGACTCTCAGCAGTTCCACCTGCTCCCAGGACCAAGGCTTAATCACGTGAGTCTCTGCAGCTGCTACTTAACAACACTTGCCTCCCTTCTTCTGTGATTTGCGTCATAGTAACGATTTCTCTTACTAGCAGGGACTTTTACATAGGATTTTACCATCATTCATGCAAATGCTACACTTTATTAGTTTATATATTTGGAGTTTATCTTGGTATCTTGGGGCACACACCCAATTCTGTATTTTTCCTTTGGGTGTGCAACCAACCCCACAGTGTTCGTTGGGCAATTTTAGAGCAGCCATGCTGGATGGTCTCTGAAGGTCTTTGAAGGTCACCCCAGGGCTGGGATTACCCTGAAGGAACACACTCTGTAGATCTGGAAGAACTGACTCTAATCCTTCACAGAGATTAAAGTCACCAATTTCCCCCAGCCCTCAGTTCATGAAAGGATAGGGAGATTAGTTCCCCATTGTAGTTACTAAGAGGCTGGGCACGAGATCAACTGGGTTGGGTCCCAATATGAATAGATCAATGTGAGATGTAGAGGACCAAAAGCTCCAAGCAGGTTTGCAGAAACTGGAGCTAGCCAATGAGGAAAAGTCACCTTTCCCCAGCTCTGCCTAAGCCTATAAATAAACCAGACAGTGGCAGCCATCTTTGGCTCCCTTGCCCCTCATGGTACTCCATGTCTGGAGTCCATGTGTTCCTAGCTGACTTTTCTCACCCCACATGGATTCCATGCCTGGAGTCCATGAGTTCTCCAGGGCTCTCTTGCCCATCACGTATTCACATCTGTGAGTTCCATTCTTTCTCTCCTCTTATAAACTCTGCTTTAATCCTCCACGTGTGTTCTGGTTTCAATCTTTGACTTCCGAATACAAGAACCTGGATACATAAAGATCCCAGAGGGGACCCTGTATCATTAGTGCCAATGTATGATTTTCACAGTAATTAAGATATTTTGTTGCTGAATTTGATTCCTTACTATGCAGGTTTTTTTTATGAGCTAATATCTTCTTTAGCATGTTGCTAATCCTTGAAGACTTATTTTACATTTCTTAATTATTGTGACATTGATCCAGATTTTTTCCTTCCTTTGGCTTTGCATGTCTCATTTCCCAACTTACCTTTCCAGACACCACTGGCCAGTCAAGTCTTTAGCATGAATGTCATGTTACACTGATCCTTCTGGTTTCAGCGCATTGTAATGTGCAGCTCAACTTAACCTCCGGGTTAGGTTGCTGGTCAGGAAACTTAATTCTGCCTGTAACAGTCTGTGCTTTGTCACTTTACAATACACAAATAGTTTTCAAGGGCACGCAAGTTGGTAGGGAAGCTGCTTTCTGACATTAATTGGTTACAAGTGCATTCAGTCTACAATTCTGTCTTTTCAGAGGCATAGAAGATCAAATGTCTACAGACTTTACCCCTTCTAAAATCCCTCTATGCATGCAGTTCACCTGCATGGTTGCTGATAAAATCACCATCAAACAGCTTAAAGGAATAAATGGCTTATTTTCTCTTATGAGAGACTGGTTAGAGTTTCTTGTCCAGCCTGGCAGGAGAACCCACTGTAACACCAAGAGCAGAAGAACTGGCCATAACATCTCCACATAACAGTTGAGAGAGGGATGATCCTTACTTGCCAGACCAGCATGTCTGGCCAAATATACACAAAGATGCCAACTTCCTCAACCAATTCTGTATTTTATTCATCTGTCCAGGGCCTAGTTCTACCCACCATGATTTGGTTGGGCCTGCCCTATCAAGTAGACAATGTCCTGCAGGTTTGCTCTAGGCTTAACTGAACTACTGAGGCAGGATTAGAGCAGCTATGGTGGGATGGGTCTCTCAAGGTCTTTGAAGGTCTTTGGAATTCCTGAAGGTCATTCTCCACTGCTGGGATCTCCCTGAAGGAAAACCCCTGCTGGGAACTGACTCCAGTCTTCCCAGAGATAAGATGGCCAACTTCCCTATGAAAGGATTATGGAGATGAGCTCTCCATATCCAACAAACAACTTGATCTCTAGCCCCACGTGGGCCCAGGAGCAACTGGGTTGGGCCACAATGGGAGCTAACTAATGAGAAAAAGTCAGTCTCCTGAGCTTGCTTAGGTACAAACACGCCTGGCCCTGGCAGCCATCTTTGGTACGCCAGCCCCTTGTGGCACTTGGTTCTTTCTAGCTGCTTGTTTCTCATGGACTCCATGCCTGTAGTCCATGAGTTCCCCGACGTCCTAGCCCCTTATGGCACTTTGAGTGTTATGAGTTCAGTTCTTTGCCTGTTTCTCATGGATTCCATGAGTTCTTTATAGCTGCCCGCTTCTCATGAGTTCTCCAGGGCACCTGCCCCTCATGGCACTCAGGGTGCCAT
Organism: Typhlomys cinereus; assembly: GCA_023101885.1. Taxonomy (NCBI): domain Eukaryota; kingdom Metazoa; phylum Chordata; class Mammalia; order Rodentia; family Platacanthomyidae; genus Typhlomys; species Typhlomys cinereus. The sequence goes on from JALPQD010001008.1 coordinate 42,857, forward strand.
GAGTCTGTTTCTAGCTCCATGGGTTCTCCAGAGCGCCTTAGCCCCTCATAGCACTCCCTGTCTGGAGTCCGTGAGTTCCAGCCTTTCTCTCCTCTAATAAACCCTGCCTTAATCTTCTATACATGTTCTGGTTTCAATCTTCGACTCCGGACCTCAGGAACCCTGCAACATTGGGAGGGTTGTTTCCTGTAACATTTGGCCCCTGTAAGGGACCCTGTAACATTTGGAGAGACTGTTTCCCGTTACCCTACTAATGTTCTACAAAAGTGCCCAGAGCTCAAACCCCCAACCATCAAGTTGACACCTGTACCTAACTATGACAGCACATCAAGCTTACTTGCTGTGACCTGTCTACTCTGTGTGGAAAGCTGCAAGAGCAGTCTGTTTTTTTTAGTACCTTCAGAGACCAACCAGCAATGATCCAGATGAAGCATAAGAGACTCACTACTGCCTGGCTTGCTTGATGCATGATCTAAGGCACAAACTTGTGCACTGCTGCCCCCTGCAGGCAGCAGCTACAAACTGCTTTCAGTGAGGCTCTTGTCCTTCCAGGCCTTCAGTCTTCAGTTCTCTTGCTGGCTTTCTCTGCAACCATGTGAACCTTGTTAGCCATAACCAGGCCATTTTGTAAGACTCCTCCGCCATGGCTGGGAAATGTGGCAATTCCTGGAACCAACTATACCAGCCATTTCTGACTTGTCTCTCTAGACCCATGACCTCCCCCCATCCTAATGAATTTCAGTTACCCTCTTTACCCTTCCCTCTTCTCCATCCATCCAGTGATCCCTTAGCTTGACATTGACTTCAGGGGCTCTTCAGACCCCCGGTCCCTTGCCACTGCCCCTATCATGCTGCTCATAGTGGAGGCTCACCCATTTTATTTTGGTGTCTTTTGAAAAATCCTCATAGTTCTGTTTAAGAACTTTTCATATTTTTTTAGCTCTTTCAAGATCGTGTACACATTCACTGCATCAAAACCTTAAAGGCAAATAGAAACAGCAAGATACTTAGATATTTTTCCTCTGGATTTGTGAGTCTCTTAAAAACACAAAAATATTTCTTTGGAGTGAAAATAATGATTGCATTGATTTAATGAGTTATGTAACTGATTCTCAATGGTTTTGTCTCAGTAAAGACTCTGTGGCTGGATTTTATTCTGTCTCTCTCTGTCCCAATATCCAACTAGTACTCACCTTTATTCTATTTACCTATGCTTTTTATACTTATTTTTTATATGCTTTTTATATTTATTTATGAATTTTATTTATTATGCCTATTTAGTTTTCATATCCCTTTAGAATTCTTTGCCAAAAAATGATTCCTCATATATTCTTTTTGTTTCATGACTGTCCTTTGGTAATTAATTCTGGGTGTCAACTTGACATACCTGGTATTAACTAAGATCAACTAAGACCACCTCAAGAGATTATCTGGATAATACAAAGATCAGCCTTAGATCCCATTGGAGCCTCCAAGTAGTGGACCAAATAAAAGGAACCACAGAATAGAAGATTGAGAAGAAGAGAGACTCTCCAGGAATACTTCAGCCACGTGGATGTCTGCCATGACAGCCTGCCTACAGCTTCAGCCACCAGCCATGTCACCTCTGCCGTGAAAGACTGTATCTCCCCTCCGGAACCCTAAGGTAAATAAACTTATTTTTCTTCCTTAAGTTATTTGACTTGGGATGTTCCCTCACAGCAATAGTTAACAGTAACCGTTACACTTCCCATAGCTTTGTCTGGTTACCTTATACAATGTTCTTTCAATTTCAATTTTCCTGATATTTTCCATGAATAGTTTACATTATGCAGGTTGATTAAAGAAATGATGAAATGAAGTTATATCCTGATGTCATTCCACTTTTAGTCCATCTATACTTAAGCATGTTCATCTGTTCTTATATATTCCATTTTTTAATGTGTGTGTGTGTGTGTGTGTGTGTGTGTGTGTGTGTGTGTGCATGTGTGTGCCTATGGAGGTCCAAGGGTGACTTCAAGAATCATCCTGGATTGCTCTACCTCCTTATAGCTTTGTTCTGGGGTTTCCAGGCTCTGTCCTTCAGGGCGGAAGTGCAGGCTGTGGCCATTTTCACTGGGCACTTTTGTGTGTGAGAGATCTGGGGATCTGAACTCAGGTCCCTTTGTTTGGGAGGTAGTGGCTTTAACCCTGAGTCATCTCCCCAGTCCCTCAATGATTTTTAACGGCAAGTTCCGTTTACTACTGCTTTATAGTTATGTGTATCTAGAACGTGGATTTTTGTAGTTTAATTCTACTAATTGTCATACTAGCAGAACTTTTTAATCATTGCCTACAGTGCTGTTTTCGGTGATTCTTTGGGGGATAGGTAATCGCGTTGATTTAGGTTACTGAAGGTGGGCTCTGTTTTCCTTCCTCAATCCCTTTCAGTGGTGAGCCATGGTGTGGACATCTTATAGCTGAATCATCCCCAGAGATTGCTCTCATTTTATGGGATTCACATCTGTCAAGTTCTGTCTAGTCTTCGTATAAAGCTTACATCTGAGAGTGGTCCAGGTGTTGAGATGCAAGTTCAAAGCCAACACTGTTTTGAATACTGTGGGCCTAGACTCCCACTGTTACATGAAGATCCACATCTCTAACACGTGAGACCGTTCTAGATACTGTGGGCCTAGACTCCCATCATTACACGAAGACCCACATCTCTAACACATGAGACTGCACATGCTGAGTGTGTACACCCCAATCACAGGCTTGGAATCTGTATTTCAACTCTTCAAACCCCACTTAGGGGTATGCCATCTGTAGGACACAGGTTGTGACTCCAGAGAAATCCTGTCACCCTCTTTTGTCACCCATTTTTCAGCCCTTCCTCAGGGATTCAGTAACTCCCACTACTGAGCTAGAGACATTTAGCACCAACCCTATAAAGATTAATCATGCACCCTCCAAACGAACCCCAGACTTGTAACATGTGGTATGACCTTCTCCACTATTAACTCCAAAGATTGCCCATCTCTGACCAAACGAATCACATGCCAATCTCCACACATAATCTGAGTACATAAATCTTCCAGGAAGGCCACCTAAGTTTTGCTTCACTGATCTCTTAGATTTGCTACAAATCAGATCATCAAACAACCCAGTGCCCACTCACAAAACATCCATCATCAGTTCCAGCAACTCCTGTCATTGAAGAGTGTAGGTACAGTCTGCAAATTCTTACAACTTTGCCGGCGGCACTTCACCAGGAAGACATGAACTAGAAATTAACAGCTGAGCAAATATTGAGGTGAGGATTACTCTGTGTTTCCTAGATGGTATATTAGGTTAATTGTGGCCTCTGGTTACTTGTGGATGAAGGGTTCCAACATGTTTCATTAGGTTGTCTGAGTACTTACATCATAAGGCAATGCTTCATTCATTATGACGAAAGATGTCAGATACTGTGAGGGCTTGTGGGCGATATCTGTAATTTCCGCTCCATGTGGTGAGGACCTAAAACTTCTTTTTAAAAGAGGTTTATAGCTCGAGAAGAAGAAAATGTCCTAATAAAAGCTGGGTCAAGTTTTGAGTGTGAATTTCAGTAAAGGACACATGCAAATGAAGCCTGCATCCTGCAGACTTGTTATGGATCAATTACTCACTTCACACTCAGAATGAGGTCAGCGTGAGAATCTCAAATTCCCAAATCCCAAACTCAGAATGCTTCGAATGCAGAAGACCATTGAGTGCTGATAGTGATGTAGGGTCCCCCTGGGGTCTTTATGTGTCCAGGTTCTTGTGTCTAGAGGTCTAAGACTGAAACCAGAACACAAGTAGAGGATTAAGACAGAGTTTATTAGAGGAGAGAAAGAACGGAACTCATGGATATGAAGTAAGAGAGCCCTGGAGAACTCATGGACTCCAGGCATGGAATCCACGAGGGCAAGGAGCTGGGAAAGAACTCATGGAGTGCCATGAGGGGCAAGGGAGCCAAAGATGGCCGCCAGGTCAGGATTATTTATTGGCTTAGACAGATCCAGGGAAAGGTGGCTTTTCCTCATTGGTCACGCCAGTCCTTGGTCTATCATTTTGGGGATCAACCCAGTTGATCTTGTGCCCACCTCTTGGTAAGGCTTATGGGTAAATGAGAACTAACCTCCATATCCTTTCATGAGAAGAGGGTTGGGGGGAGCTGGCAAAGGGTGTGTTCCTTCAGGGTAGTCCCAGAAGTGGTAGATGACCTCCCCAGGCCTTCTAAAACTGCCTAAGTGTGACTCTGGGAACACAAGAACCTGGAAAGGAATGCTCGGATCATATCCACAGCCCCTGTGAAGGGCACCACCAAACCTCCTGCTCTGCATGACTGGGCCCCAATGACAAGGCTCAGGCGCTGCAGGACTGGGACTGGCTTGCTTGAAGACCACCACCTTCCTACAAGAAACCAGGCTGTATAGTTCACTAGAACCAATGAAAGTCTTTCCACCTACTAAATGAGTGGGGGTGAGGGTCGGGGTGAGGGTAGGTGGGGGTGAGGGTGGTACAGGGAATTGAACTTCAGACTATACATATCAAGTAAGGCAAGTTCTCTATGACTTTATTTTTTAACTTTATTTATTTAGCGTGTGTATGTGTGTATGTGTGTGTGTATGTGTGTGTGTGTGTGTGTGTGTGTGTGTGTGTGTGTGTGTGCGCGCGCGCGTGTGTATCAGAGGGCACTGTATGTCCCGGTGGAGGACCAAGGATGACTTCAGGAATCATCCTGAGTTGTTTCTTCCTCCTTTTTGTTTTGCTCTGGGATTTCCCAGGCTCCTCCCACCAGGGCCGGAAGTGCAGGCCGCTGGCTGACTTTTCCACCTGATGTTTTTTAATGTACGACCTGGGATCCAAACTAAGGACCTCTGTTTGTGAGTTAGAGGTTAACCCCTGAGCCATCTCTCCAGTCCCTCTGGGACTTTTAATTTTTAATTTTGATGCCTGGTCTCACTCAGTTGCTCTGAGATGCTTTAAACTTATAATATTCCTGCCTCAGCCTCCTAAGTAGCTGAAATTATAGTGAAATGTAATAACATAAATGCTGGAGCATCACAATATGAAATTTGTAATGATGGAAACTGCTCTGGTGGGATTTTTGTAATTTACTGACCGTCGTTAAAGTTTCAGAACAAGTGGAACAGCTGGAGGTTTCCTTTTTCTGGAAACTACCTCGTAAGACATAGACAATTGCTGTTCTGTTTAGAAAATCTTTGTCTAGGCCTGTCAATTCAAGAGCACTTCCTACTCTTTCTTCTAATGACTTCAGAGTTTCAGGTTTGATATCAAAGGTCTTGATCCATTTGGAGTTGACTTTTGTGTAAGGAAATAGGCAACAGTCAATTTTTATTCTTCTACATGCAGATGTCCCATTTTCCCAACACCACTTGTTAAAGATGCTGTCTTTTTCCCAGCGTGCATGTTTGGCATTTTTGTCAAAAATCAAGTGGCTATATGTATGGGAGTTTATCTCTGGGTCCTCATTCTTATCCATTAGTCAATGTTTTAATTAATAAATGGGAAATTCATGAAATTGAAAAGCTTCTGCTCCACAAAAGAAACTGTTAATTGTGCTAAAAGACAACCCACAGAGGGATGGATGGGTGGATGGGGAATAGACGGAAGCAGGGACAAGTATTCAATGTACTCGTAAAACTAGAAAAATAAAATAACTTAAATGAAAATATGCTAAAAAAGTAAAAAAAAAAAAAAAAAAAAGGACATAGAGTTGCAAAATAACTGCTGTTTGAATGAGATAGCTGCTCCTAGCTGATAACTGCTAACTTTAGCTTCTGTAATGTTGCTTCCTGTAGCTGCTTGTGTTTCTTGCCTGAGTTAAACAAACCTATGCCTTGAGAGCACAACCTTGGCCTGTAGTTGCTGATGGGCTAAATAAAGCCTCTCCCCATTTTCAAACTTATCTGATGTCAGAGTGGTGAATTCCTGAATGGCCTTCAGACCTATTACAATAGTATTATGCTACCAGAACTTTCTCTCTTTCTTTTCTTTTTTTCTCTTTCTGCATAAGATTGTATCTTTCCTAATCATTAGAGAGGAGCTCACCAATTTACAGTTCCCAAACTACATAAGGCATTTGAACACCCCTGTGGAGAAGGGTGTGGGATAGGGCTCTCCTGCTGACTACCAGGGAACTCTGAGCTGCTAAATGAGTCTCTTGTGTAGTCTAGACCTTGTGTAAGGAAGAGGTTCTGTGTTCTGCAAGTCAAAGGGATTATGGTGTTGCCTCTCCTAGCACTGCCTGAGTGTCCCCTAAATTCCTAAATTATGGCAGAGTGGGGAGGCTTAATGCTTCATGGTCCTCCCATCGAGCCAGGGCTGTTTGGTTCTGGGTCACTGGGAAGGGGCCCCCACACATTCAGGGCTAATTCTGTTCTTCTTAGGTAGGGGGCGACACTCTGCTCCCTGGTCCTGCAGGAAGCCCCTGTGTGTATAATGAAGAACCAGACTTAGGTTTGATTCTCTTAACACTAGGTGGGCTGGTCCACACGCCACTCCATCTTCCTCTTCATTTTATAAGAAAGCATTAAATTAGGCCGTACATATTATCCCCTAAAATTCTGAGAATCTCTTGCCTCACACACAACTGAAGCACAGATCAGAAAGAACCACCTGTGTCTACACACAGATAGTCTTGGCCCTGCAGGTCTGGTTAGCACAGCAATTTCCTTTAGATTTCAGACTCCTAGTTCTAGGCCTCAGGTGTGAATAGGTCCTTGGTCACTTCTGCTTTCTCCGATAGACTTTCCATTGAAATGCAAAACCATGCTCGCTTCCAAAGTACAAGACTTACCTTAGCTCTTCCTTCTTCACAGCACACTGGGTGGGGCCTGGTGCCCAGAAATCAGAAGCTGCAAGTTGCAGAATGATAGAGAGGTAATCTCTGACATCACAGGTCTCCAGATTCTAGATCTGTTTTCCTGACTCAGAGCCAGTTAGCATGGCCACTCTCTGCAAAGCTGTCATTTCTAAGTCACCTCTGCCAGTTCAGCAAGAGTCACATGGGCTTTTTAACGCTTCCTCTCAATCCCTCATAGAGGGTTAGAAAGCAAAAGCAGAAAGCACCCAGAGAGGAGGAGGGAAGGAAAAAAGGTGGGGAAGGGTGGGAAGGGGGGAAGAGTACAATGGGAAACAATGGGGGAAGGGAGAAGAAGGGGGTACCTATTGAGCTTGTACTAGGCAAAAAATGTAATAATAATAATAATAATAATAATAAAAGAAATTCTGGCCAGGACAGCTGTGTATGTCAGAGGCGCAGACACGATAGGGGTTCATACAGAGAGCCTGTTAAGAGGAGTTATTAAAGTTCTGCATCTCAGAGAGAGGGATAGGGAGAGTCTTCTGATCGTGGCATGGAAATCTCCAGCAGCTCAGGGAAATCTGCCAGAGGCAGGTCCATATTTTCTTTTTAAACTACATGTGGAATGAGTCGCTTAGAGGGACTGTTTTCCTTTGACGATTTTATTTCCTTACATTTGAAACAATTACGGCGTTCCATTTTTCTCCCCCTTCAAGCAGATGCCTTCTCGGTGACTTGGAAAATAACCTTCCGCAGAAGGCAAGCAAACAATGCCAGGAAGACACCGGTTACTTGGTCAGAGGGGGTCGAAGTGTTCCTCCCTCCATAAAGCATCCTGCAGCAGCCGCTGTTGCTGGTCGTCTTGCTTCACACTCACACAAGGAGGTAGAAGCCGGCAGTTGACAGTTCTTGGGATTGAGTGTATTAACGGGATGAGAAGGATATTTCAACATGTGCACACGCTGTGGGTGGGTCAGTAGACAGCATTCTGCATGTCTGTCCATCACTCGGACACTTACCACTTGGTTGTGTGACAGCATCTGAAGTTCTGTCTTTGGGCAGAAGTTTGAAACGTGCCTGGTGCAGTGCATTCTTTTGGTCGGCTCGTTTTGAACGCAGGGTCTCAGGTAGCCATATCTGGCCCCAAACTCATTGTGTGGTGCAGAATAGCCTTGAGCACCTGGTCCTCCTACCCCTGCCTCCCCAGCACGGGGATCGCCGGTGTGCATCATAATTATCCGCTACAGGTGCTTGGAGTCTGGGGCCAGAGCCCCAGATCCCTGCGCCCAGCCCAGGATGCCCCTCCCTTGGATGCCCCTCTCCTTTCCTTCGCCCGTGTTCAGAGGATGTGTCAATGCTGCCTCTTCAAGTGTCAGCTTCCCTTGTCCTTAACCTGCATGGGGGTTCTTGTCACGGGTCCGCTGGTGGGATTGGGACTTAGTTGTTCCCTAATTAATTTGGATAATTTTGCTTTCTGTCCCTCCCTCCCTCCCTCCTTTCCTCCTTTCTTCCCTTCCTCCCTTCCTCCCTCCTCTCCTCTCCCTCTCTCCCTCCCTCCATTCTTTCCTCCTTTTCCTGTACTGGAGAACCTTGGCACATGCTAGATAAGCCACTGAGCTACATCCCCAAGCCTGTGTTACTTATTTTTTCTAATAGTTCAATTGTTCCTTGGCGCCCTTCGGGAGACAGCTTGTAAGTTGTGAACTCGCTGTCCACACTGCAGAGAGTTGCCAGTTTCTTGGGTGTGGCAGACCTGGTGTTTGGGGCATCTCTTACAAAATATGAACTGAAGTTTGACGCATTGACGGACTAGAGATTTTTTCCAAGCTGGGCCCTGGAAATGTGATACACCTTTGCCCACAGGAAGAGACCTGTGGTTCTCACGACTGCCCACTAGATGGCAGGAGAAGCCCACGTACCTGTTAGGGCAGCTCTGGCTTCAAGGGGTCTTATCTCTGACTTTCTTAGGGTGCCATCTCTTCTGCTGGAACGTGTAGAATGAGGGATCATTGCAATGTCAGTCCATCTCATGCCAATGTACTAAATCGGAACCGCTCCCAAGAATTTTTACCAACAACCTCAGCCTCCTCTGTCTGAGGTCTGCATGAAGATCTTGAGTCACTATCAGGCAACCACCTGCTTTACTGCTCCACTATTTCTTGCATTTCATTAGTGTCTTGTGCTTCTTACTAGAATTTTCTGTATCGCAGTGAGCATTGTCTGTCAGTCTAAAGTAAGGAACCTTGTACTTTTGGGAAAGGGGAGCTCATCAGCCTCTGCTGTCTGGTCAGTGGGGGGCAGCCAGGTATTTATTCTCCACTGAATAGGAGCTACTACCTGCTCAGCACTTTCCTAAGTATCAGGGATTGTGCTAAGCACTTCACACGGGGAAGTTCCTTTAATCATATTCAATCTGTTTTCTAGGAATTCGCCTATTCATTTATAAAAAATGAACAGGACTATTTTCTTTTAATTTATACTACATGGAATTAGCGTGGATGTCAGTGTTAGGCTTTATGTATTCATATGAAAATGAATTGGTCTCTCTACTTTGAGATACTGTTGCAGTTAGCCTGTATGGTTGCTGATAAATCATAATCAAACAGCTTAAGGAAACAAGAAGTTTATGTTCTCTTATGATTGTCCGGTTACAGTTCTCAGTCCAGCTTGACAGGAGAGCTCACACTAACACCAGGGCCGAGGGAACTGGACATAAAATTTCTACATAATGGCTGAGAGAGGGATGATCCTTACTTGCCAGACCAGCACGTCTGGCATATACACAAGGATGTCAACTTTCTCAACCAGTTCTCTGTATTTTATTCCAGCGCCTAGTCCTACCCACCATGGGCTAGGTCTTCCCCATCAGCTAGACAATCTCCTGCAGGTTTACTCTGGGCTTAACTCAATCACTAATTCTCTACAAATGTGCCCAGAACTCAAACCCTCAACTGTCAAGTTGACACCTGTGCCTAACTATGGCAGATACATCTCATCACCAGCTCACTGGGAAGAATGGATTAGAACTGACTGAATCAGGGTGACCACGAGCTAAGCCTCGGGGGACGGCCCTTACAACAGATAGGGGAGGGTTCTGTGAGCAGAATGTTTCGAATCACAGCTACCCTGCTGGATGCGGGCTATGCGACCGTCTTTCTTGTGATGGTAGGATGACTATCTCATACACCCTAAGTGCTGCGTGGGATCAGCCCATTGCCGACCCCTGTCGCCTCTTCAGAAAGGCATAGTTCCCATTCTTCCTCTCTGTGCTGTGTCTCTGGTCTCCTAGCTTAATGTTTCCTGCTACATGTCTTCGTCCTGGAGACATTTTTTTTTTCTAACGGACATTGTGGTTGTCTGTTACTACTAGACTCGAGATTTCCTGCAGTTCCTTAAGAGGAGCATCTGAGGTGCATTTCTGGAGGATGGGCACCTCCTTGCATGCACACAAGATGACAAGTGGCTGAGCTGCAGGGGGAAGAAGTCGAGGCCACAAGGCCTTTAACCTGACTCTTCCTGCTCCTTCCTGTAAGTACTTCCGTCTGTTTCCTGTATTCTCGTTTGTTGGTGTGCCGTGTTTTGCTTGTTGGTAAAAATCCTGGACGCTCCCACTTCTCGGAGCGTCCCTGCTATGGACGGAGCACACGTTGGAGGTTTGGTTTTGTTTCGCTTTTCATCCAAATGCAGATGGACATTCTGGTTCGTTCCCTTTAAGATAAGGCCGTATCAGCTGTAGGAGCATCACCTGCTAATTTCAAGGGACTTTAAAAGTCAGCTGTGGATTCTTATTCTTGGAATTGGGAAAATCTGTGTCTTTTGAGATAGAGAACACTTGTTTTTTTTCATTTCCTTTTAACTTCTGTTTTGCTTCACTTTCCCTATGAAAACTGTTTTTCTAGGTGTCACAAAGCTCTTTGATGGCGCAGCCACTAATGAACCTTACCTCCAGCTGCTTAGCTTTGAGAAGACGGTTCACTGTTTTTATTTTTAGAAGAGATCAGGAGACCTTGTTAGAAGTGCTCTGAAAGTTAGGCCGAGCCCTGACTCTCATCCCTGGGTGCTAGAGACTCTGTAGGTCAGGGTGGGCCTCACACTCATTTCCTTTGGGGAGTCGCAGTAGAGGCGCAGGTAATATTCACAAGTGTTTGGTCTCCAGCTTCTAGCCTATATATACCACTCTCTCTCTGCTCATGTCTACCTGAGTTCTGGGAATGCACCTGATGGCATGTGTCCATGCCCATGGAGAGTGATGATAACCTGATGGCATGCGTCCACGCCCATGGAGAGTGATGATAACCTGATGGCATGCGTCCATGCCCATGGAGAGTGATGACACAAGCATCCAAAGTGGAGGCGAAGCCATCAGAGACCAGACAACCATTGTCCGATGTCTGGAGATGTCTCCAAAATCTTCCTGTTGCCTTGAGCATCAGCTGCTTCTCATTCTCTGACAATTGCATGTGGAGGGAGATTGGGAAGGGTCAAGGAGTGCGGTACCTCTTCCTGCTGGGAAGAGTGTGCACCTTGAGACTCTCTGGGACCATCTTCAATGAAGGGAGGCAGGTATCTAGTCCCTTCTGTTCCATGTAGATTTATGCTTCTGCAGGAAATGGAAGAGTGGGAAAGAGAAACTGACAAAGAGGAAGGAAGGAAGGAAGGAAGGAAGGAAGGAAGGAAGGAAGGAAGGAAGGAAGGAGGAGGGAGGGAGGGAGGGAGGGAGGGAGGGAGGGAAGAAAGGGAGGAAAAGGAGGGAAGGGAAGAGGGAAGGAAGGGAAGGGAGGGAGGAAAGGGAGGGAAGGGAAAAGGGAAGGAAGGGAAGGGAGGGAGGAAAGGGAGGGAAGGGAAGAGGGAAGGGAGGAAAGGGAGGAAAGGAATAGTCTATGTAATTGTCCTGAGGATGTCCTGGGGTTGTTTTACTTGAGTATAACATGCTTTCACCATGATAAAAACCAGTTCCCGGTGGACTATAATTTTAAATATCAGAAGTAAAATGGTTACAGTCTAGAATGAATTGCGAGATGTCTTCAGAACTTTGCAGGCGACAGTCACCTCTTTAATGGAAGTGCGTGCACACTCACTGCACAGTGTCTGCACTGTGTGTGGATGAAGGTAGCATTGTGTATATGGTTAGCATAGTCTGGGAGGCAGGTCTCAGAGCACCCATGAGCAAGCCGAGTCTCTAGATTAAGGTCGGCCCGCTAGGCATGCCTGTCAGAGAATGTCTTGCTTGCATAATTGATGAGGGAAGAAGACCCATCCCTAGTGGGCAGGACCCTTCCCTTGGCAGGTGGACAAAGATCAAGAGAGAAGCTAGCTGAGCAAGGGCAGGTAGCTAACAAATGTGCCCTCAGTGGTCCTTGGCTTCCTCTCCTGCTGTGGATGTGATGTGTCCAGCTTCTAGCATCTGCTGCTGAAACCTTCCTACAGTGCGACTTGGAATTGTGAGTCAATAAACCCTGTTCCCCCATAAGGAGAGTCAGGTATTTTGTTGGCTCAATCTATAATATTATATATAATATATATATATAAAATTTTATAATATTTTATCACATTTCAATTATATATATTATGTATGTTTTAGTTTTATACATGTATGTATGAATTAGTATATGTTTTAGTTTTGTGTATATACACACATTCTATATGTATACTATGTATAAAATGTGTATATAATAATATGTAATACGTACACATATAGAACATATATATACACATACACACCCCCCCACATATTCCTCAAGAAGTTAGAATGTGTAAGATGATTGCTTAACTTAAGCCACAAGATAATCAATGATATTTGTAGATAAAAAATCAAGCCTCTTATTAGACAGAACAATTAGCTACATGGAAGTTTTAGAAAGATTGGATAATTACTGTCACCTATTTACCTCGGCCCCCTGCCATGTTACTGGACAGCTCTTCATATGTTCACATGCATTGCTTTGCTGAATGCTTACATCAGACCCGTGAGGCATATACACTTATGTCCACCTTACAAGGGATGAAACATCACTAGATCACTAGAGAGGTTAAGCTTCCTATAGAAGGTCACCGGGTTTTTGGTGGGGGAAGCCAAGGTTGAGATCTGGATGGTCACCTTCGCTGTTAGTCTGTGTAACAAAGGGGTAGAGGTGATTATTGCCAGCGGCCGTCTGTTGGTCACAGCTGCCCCTCTGCAGGCTGACCCTAGGTCCCTGGAGCTTCCATATCTCTTCTTTTCCAGTCGCTACTCAGGAGGTTATTTTCTGATTAAGCGGAGAGACAGTAGGGTTGCATTGCTTTGGCGTTGGGATTTCTGCCGGCTCCTTTCCAACAACGTGCATCTGGTGGCTGCGGGCCAGCGTGATTGGTGCTTGGTATTTCAAGGAGCACTGCTGATGGAGCAGATGGGGATTTTCAGCTTCATCAGGGTCATAGAACTGGAACAACCAAGAACCACTGCCGGCCGTCATCCACGAGTAGCATCACAGTTTGCTGTTCTAGGAAATGTTTTCCTCCTTCCAAAATAAAGGAGGTTCAGAGGCTACAGAGATAACGCTAATAAAGACTATTTTTCCTAGTTTTTGATACAGACTTTCATGGTTTTTGCCTTTCCTTATTCCCTACATAATTACACAATGCATACATTTACCCTAGTCCCCTTGTTTCGGTCATTCTTTCTGCTGCTGTGAGACAATACTCAGACGCATCTTAAAGGAGAAAGGGAGATTTCATTGGCTTATGATTTCCAGTCCACTGTGGTGGGGATTGCATAGCAGAAGATATGGCTGGAGGCTGGTTCAGGTCACTGCAGACATCGCGGAGGCAGAGAGAGCAAGAGCACACTGAAGTGGGCTGAGCTGCCAAACCTGAAGGCATTCCTCATGTGAGGTGTCTTCCTCCAGCAAGGCTCAACCTCCTAAAGGTGCCACAACCTTCCCAAATATTGATATCAGCTAAGGATGCAAACACACCAGCCTAGGGGGAACAACTCACACTCGAACCATGACACCTCCATACATATCCCTGTACCCCTCCCTCTCTGTACCTATTGGTTACATCTCTTACTGCTGGGATAAGATGCCTTCACAAAGCAACTTAAGGGGGCAAAGGTTTATTTCAGTGCACAGACTGCAGCCCACGATGTTTGGGAAATGAAGGGGCCGGTAGCTGGTGGCATCTGCTTACAGCATATGGATCACACCCATGGCCAGGAAGCTCGTGTCCGGTTGGCTTTGTCCTTCTTACTCAGTCCAGCATCCCAACTCATGGACTGATCCTTCCCACATTCAGGGTGGGACTTCCAAGCTCAGTCACCTGATATAGAACCCCCCCATACATACACACTCAAAGATTTGTTTCCATGGTAATTCCAAATTCCACCAAATCGACAATGAAGTCTGGCCATTAGACCCCTGATCAATAGGTAGGGATAGCTCTCCAGTAGCAGTCTTACAGATGTTTAGCAATATGCATGAGGCACTAGGACGTCGAGTCATTCTGGAGGTTCAGGGCATCTTATTCACCCCTGAGTCTGAAGTCCAAAAGCATGAAGATTCTGTCAGCAAAACAGAAGGTATTCACAGGTTTCAATGGCAGCCCAGACACAACGGGATCAGGTACATTCCATTCCTAGAAGCTATGAGAAGACACGTGTGAGGGCGAGTTCAGCAAAAGCACAGGAGCCGCAAGGGTTGTTGTATCCCGTGTGCCTCTGCAGACACTCAGGTGGCTGGTACCTGGTGATATCCTGGACAATCTCAAGTCCACGAGCTGAGATCAACCTGGAACAAACACTATCTAAGGAACCGGTACATTGTCTTGGGAAAAAGTGAAGAACATGCCAGGTCAGCCACATCCCCTCTCTACTTCCTCCAGTGCCTACAGGAAGGGGGAAGAGGAAGTAGGAGGGGCTGTCCTTGCAACATTTTTTTTTTGTCTAGGTTCTTGTGTTCTAGAGTGGAAGACTGAGACCAGAACATGTGAAAAGGATTCAGGCAGAGTTTTTAGGGGAGAGAAAGGATGGAACTGATGAAAGCAAAGTCCATGAAGGGCAAGGAAGCTATAGATGGCTGACAGGGCTGTGGGTATTTATAAACTTGGGTAAGTCCTGGAGAAAAGAGGCTTTTCCTTATTGGTTAGTTCTAGTTTCTGTAAACTTTTTGGTCGCCTACATGTGATTGATGTGTTCATATGGGGGCTCAGCTTCTGGCCGACCTCATGGTCAAGCTGTTTCTGTCAATGGATTTAATTCATCTTTATTTGAGGAGCTTATATCCATATCCTTTCATAAACAAAGAATTGGTGACCTTATCTCAGTGGGGAATTGCTGCCAACTCCTGAGCTTCAAAAGACCCTCCCAGCATCCTTTCTACATTGTTCTAAGTTACCTAACAAATTATTCTCTCTGTCTCTGTCAGCATGAGCTCACTGCTATTAAGAATCATCAACATGCTTGCTTTAGTACTCATTCTGAAAAAAAGAGTAGACAAATGGAATCAGAGAAGGATTTATATTGAGGTATGTGTTGCTAAAACAGTGAAAGATTTTTTTAAAGGATCATTAGCATCTTTAGAGGGACAAGGAGAATTGTACTGATGCAATAGGAAGAAAGGATCCCAACAGGAAAGGTAGTTGTGACACGAGATCTGCAAGGGATTTGCCCACTGTCACACAGTGATTCAGAAAGAACATGCTCCTAAGGAATCAGCTTGACTTTTGAACCCTTGAGTCTTTCCTTTATAGCAGTGGGAGCCAAGGAGACCCAGTTCAGACTGGTTGTTTTCTATTGGCCTTCCACAGTGTCTGCCTTTGGTGTGAGGTTTGCAGGATGTGGTGTGGTCGCCCTGTTCCAAGTGATTGCTGCTACTAGTCTCACTGCATTGATAAAAGGGAGGGGGGTGTCTCAGGATCTGTGTGAGCTCTATGTTTTGTAGCCATTTTTCAAATAACATATGAAAGAGACTTTGTGCTACCGTAACTGAGATTTTGAAAAAAAAAAAAAAAAAGAGATTTTGGAAAATTTCAAAGGAACGTGATGACTTTTGTCTCCCATAGGGTTGTATTTACTGTAACATTGGTAAAGAACTGCTGTTTTTTGATTTTTTTCATGTGTGTATGTGTATGTGTGTGTGTAGAAGAGGACACGTGAATGTATATGTCTTTGGAGGCGCAAAGGTGATTTCCAGAACCATTCTGGATTGCTCTACCTCCTTATTGCTTTTCTCTGGGGTTTCCCAGGCTCCATCTTTCAAGACTGGAAGTGCAGATCAATGCCATATCCATCGGGCATATTCACATAAGATCTGGGATTTGAACTTAAGTCCTTTTGCTTAGGAGGAAAAGGCTTTTAACCCCTGAGTCGCTCTCTCTCCAGCCCCCAACGTATTATTCTTAAAATAACTTTGTTTTAATTTGGCTGGCCACAATTTATGATCTTTATCTGACTTCTCATGTGTTTCTTTCACCACTGACTGGAAAATCATCAGGAGATGGCTGAATGACATAGATGAGAAGTGAATTGAATAAAACTCCAACCAGGGAGAGGGACGGACACTTATGGGAACCTAGTTGCTGGCCTTTCCAATCTCAGAGGCGAGCTTCTTTCAACATATATTCATGTACATCATGTTGATGTCTCACTTTACATTGGACCCCAGCATCCCACGGTAGTCCATTGATTGCAGCTGAAACATCCTGTTGGCTAGTGATGCTGAAGTCATTGCAATGGGTCACATTACACACAAATGTATGGTTGACATTACAGCACTCATGTAGTCATGGTGATTGTATTAGTCGGGGTTCTCTGAAGAAACAGAATCTATAGAATGTAATATATATAAATGAGCTTATTAAAATAACTCACAATAAAAAATATTATCCTTCAAAATAGCCACCTGCAGCTGCCTCACTTTTGACTGGAATGTTCCAGAAAGTCAAAAGATGCCAAGAAGCCCTTGCTTCTCTGGAAGGTCGAAGACTCTGGGCTCCGATGTCAGCAATGAACAGCGAACAGCAGCAAGGCCTAGAGTCCAGGCTCCAGAGGCGGCGGGAACAGCAACTCAGTGGAAAAGGTGAGGCTGCAAGTCAGCAGCAGCAAGAAAGAAGGCCACGAGGCTCTAAAAGTGAACAGTGCTCGCAAAGTGGACTCCACAGCAAGTCGACACAAGATCAGGGAAGAGCAAGTCCCTTCTTCTTGCACCTCCTGTTATCTGGTCCTACCACTGGAAAGTACCACCCACTATGAGCTGGGTTCTCCTCAGAAATCAGTCAAGTACCTGCAGACTTGTTCAGGGGCCATTCCAACCATTAACCTTCCACAGCTGCACCCCAAACACTCTGCAACTGTCAAGTTGACACCAAAATATAACCATACCAATGATGTTGGTGTAAACACACCTCTGTGCTGCTGGTCACAAAATAGCATAACACCTGTGCTTGTGTACAGTAGATGCACATACTAGATGATAGTAAGTGAGCATATTGCCCATTGAAGTGTTTTCCAATTTGCATTTGTATGACTATATTAGAGTATATCGCTACTTACAAAAAAACTGAAGCAAGGGCTAGAGAGATGGTTCAGAAGTTAAGGCGTTTCCTCGCAAACAGAAGGTCCTGAGTTTGGATCTCAGGTCCCATGTAACAATGCCAAGTGGAAATGGTGGTGGCCTGCACTTCTGGCTTTGGTGGGGAGAGACTGGGAAATCCCAGAGCTAAGCAAGAAGGAGGTAGAAGCAATCCAGAGTGACTCCTGAGGTCACCCTTGGTCCTCTACAGGGACACACAGTGCCCTCTGACACACACACACACACACATACACACATACACACACACACACACACACACACACAGAAAATAAAAATGTAAGCAATAGTTTTGCAATCAAAGCAATAGCATCAAACATCTCATAGTTATCATGTCTTTTGACTTTGTTATTTACAACACACACACCTACCTAGTATGGAGTAGGCTCTATGATGTAGGTTTGTGAAGGTACCCTCTATGATGTTTACAAGACAGTTATAGGTAATTCTTCAGATTTATTTTAGTTGGCCTTGGCTATGGTTCCCGACTCTCTACTCTGCCAGAAGAGCCTAGAACAAGCATTATTTCATGTGATTTTTCTCAAAAGTCTGTTGGTCCCAACTGACTTCTCAGCTATAGGTCTCAGAGAAAAGTCATTGGCCAGCCGAGCTCTCCCTTGGGATTCCAGAAGGTCTTTCAATCTCAATGTGTGATTGGCAGGATTCACCCATCTCAGCTTTCCACACAGTGCCTCCATCTTCAAGGAAGCAGCAGTGCATCTCCTTATGGCCCTTAGACTCTCTTTGACAGCTACCTCTACTCCCCGCTCACTATGGTTCTCATCTGATTATTTATCTGTGCACTCTTGCATGACCCTGGATGCTTCCAGTACCCACCTGGATGATCCAAAACAATCCCCATAATTTCAGGTCACCTGATTAGCGATCTAATCATATTTTCAGTCTCCTCTGCCAGGTAGCATATCACAGCTTTGGAAGCTTAGGAGATATTCAGGGACCATTGGAGAAGTTCTGCTCAGCACAGCTGGGACATTTAAGCTTAGGAGCCAGAGCCTGGCTTTAAAAACCCTCTGAGCTGTTGGCAAACTCTGCATCTGACCCAACTGCCCACCCCAGACACTCTCTCCCTGTTCATTGCTTCTGACTACTCAGATTTCTGCTGTCCAACTTGACTTGCCAATCACATAGCCTATTTGAAACAGTTATTCCTAACTATTGCTGTGAGAGAATACAGAAAGTTAAACAACTTAAGGGAGAAAGGGAGATTCATTCAACTCACAGTCCCAGAGGGGGCGTACAGTCTTTCACAGCAGAGATGGCATGGCTGGCTGGCTGAAGCTGGAGACAGGCTATGTCACACTCATCCCAGAGGTGAGTAAGCTTCCTAGAGAGTCTGTCTTCTGTTCTGTGGTTGCTTTTATCTGGTCCACTATTGGGAGGTTCCAATGAGATATAGGGCTGGTCTTTGTATTAGCCAGATAATCTCTTCAGGTGGTCTCAGCTGATCTTAGTTAATGCCAGGTGTGTCAAGTTGACACCCAGGATTAACTATCACACTATTAATCAGACCTTACATTTTTTAAAAAATTAAATCTTAAATCATAGTTCCCATGTGCATTAGTCAGGGTTCTCTAAAGGCACAGAAGCAACAGAATGAAACTTATATAAAAAAATAAAAAGAGAACTCACTGGATTAGCTTACGAGATGTGATCTAGGTGGTCTAGCCATGGCTGCTAGTAGCTGCTCTGTCCGGGAGCTGAGCTGAGTTCTGATGATGATGACGGGAGAGAAGGTGAGTTTGTCAGCACAGAGAAAGAGAATCTCCCAAGCTCTTCTGTCTTGTAGTTCCTTCATCTGGTCTGCTACTGGGAGGTTCCATACAGATTTAGGGTTAATCTTTTGCAAATTTTGCAAATTTAGTGTTGCAAATATATTGGTCCAGATAATCTCTTCAGGTGATCGGGCAGCGGATCTGTTAGTTCATCCCAGGTGTGGTCAAGTTGACAACCATGGGTGGCATTTTCTTTGTATCTTAAATTTCCAACTGGTCTAAGTCGTCTTTTCAAGCTAGGTCTTTCAGACTCTGGGAAGCTGCCCCTGTTCACAGTTTAACCTGTGGACTAATCAGCTGAGGTCTGGAGGCTCCAAGACAGTAGGAACGTGATGGAGTAAGGATGCTCACAGGGCAGAAGAGGAGTGCTCTCTGAAGGCAAGAGTGTTGGGCCCAAATTCTGACCCCTTTTGCTCACTGGTTCTTCCTTCAACCTCAGATTCCTCATCTATAAAATGGCTTCAAGAGATGAATGCGATATGAGACCACATGTGTGAAGGGCTTACTGCAGTACCTGGTAGACAAGAAAGGAACTAGATGAGCACTTTTGCAAGGAATGATTCTGTAGTTGCTCTTGTAGGAAAGGGTGGCTCCAAATGTGTGCAGGGGCAGGTCTTGGATGTAGAACTCTCAAAGCAACAGGTCCTGAATTGACCAAACACCCTTTTGTAATCAAGAATGATACAAAGGATACTTCTGTTAGGCCACAGAATAGATTTCATGCTCAGCAACTACCATGTCACATCCAGGATCAGAAACCAACCTCAGAGAGAGAGAGAGAGAGAGAGAGAGAGAGAGAGAGAGAGAGAGAGAGAGAGAGAGAGAGAGAGAGAGATGCTGGAAGAGTAGGTAAAATCAAGAGTTCTGGTCTTGGAGAAAGAATCAAACACATAAGCAAACAGTAACAACAGTGTAAAACGCATCTTATCCAAGGTTGTTGTAGTAGTTACTCTTATCTGTTGCTGTGAGAAAACACCCAAAGTCAAGCAATTTAAGAGAGAAAAGGGGAGATTTATTCAGTTTGTGGTTTCAGAGGGAGATACAGTTCTTTGTGGTGGTAACAGCATGTCTGGCTGATAGAAGCTGGAGATGGACTATATCACATTCTTCCTGGAGGCTGAGAGCTGCAAGACTGCTGCTATTAGACCAGACCTGTCCCAGAAATAGGGTTGGACTAATCAACTTCAAGGCCCACCCCCTGTGACTGCCTTTCTTCAGCAAGGCTCCTCCTTTTAAAGGTGCTATGACCTTTCCAAACAAAGATTGAAGCACACAAGCCTGAGGGGAACCCCACACATTTCAAACCATGACCAGTTGTCTTTAGAAATTAACTGTGCTACTCATATTTTTAATCATTTTGGGTGTGTAGTTCAAAGCCTGGAATGAGTCCAGCTCCCAGAAGAAGTTGTTCATCCTAGATGGAAAGCCAGAGAATTGCTGACCAAGTTATTGCTCAAACATTTAATTGATTAACAAGGCTCTTCCGGCTCTAGTTTTGGGTTAAACCTTGGAGAGAAACAGACAGGTGGAGTCTAGAGCAACATCTGTCCAGATGCTGCTTATGGGGAAAAATGCGGTTGCATGCCTGAGCCCTGAAATTTCTAGCCTAGAAACGTCCACGGTGGGACCCCAGAAAACATGCCACGAGTCTGTGCGGAGGACAAGCCTTCCACCTGGTGCTTGGGAGCTAGAGCTGAGGTCTTAGCAGTGGGACCTGATACTGACTTTGAGTCCCTGTTCATAATGAAGGTCTGTTTTTTTTTTTACATTCTTATTTCATATATTATTTAAGGTGAATGCATAAGAACTAGGCCATGCTGGTTGAAAGGTAAGTTTTAATTTCATTTTTATTAAAATTAGTCTTATGACAGAGTACCAGCGGCTGCAATGATACTGTAACCCCAGGAAGAATAAGGCTTGAAACTAAATGGGTGGTGGTCTCGGAAACCTAGTTGATGGTGAGTCATACCATTTTCTGGCTGGGGGTTTTCAGCAAATGATTTCATTATTTTGGTTTACAGTGACATAATTCATAAAGTTGGGAAATGATCATTTAGAGACTACTGAACAGTATGTAATCTTCCTGAACATGTAGATCAACACTGTGGGCTCTCTAACCACTGTCCAATCTCATGCTTGGAGAATGTTTCCTCCACCAGAGACCTCTTTGGTCATTTCCTATTCTCATCCCTTATTACATCATAATTAACTTGGTTTGCATTCTACACTAAAAAGAGAACACCTCCCACAACAAACAGACAAATCAAACCCAAATCAAAACAACACCCCAAATACAACTGAACACGAAGAGAAACCGAAATCTTAGCCCTGTGCCTCCAACTTCGTGTGTGACCAATAAATACTGTGTCAGGAAATATTATTTTAGTCCTTGGGCGATATGCACCAAAGGAAACACATTTGTTTCTGAATTTCTTTCTTTCTCTTGATACCCACCTTTCTAGTACAAGTGGGAACACCTGCTGCAGGTGTGGAGACCACAGAGCAACAATGAGCTTCTTAATAGCATATTTTGTTAGATGCAACACATTTTAGTAATGATCAGTTCAGTACTCTCCAAGAGACCCTACGTAGACCCTGTCTTCTTTCTATTGTAAAATGACCAGCAGATTGTCTTGGCTCATTGACAGAATCAATGAGAGACAACAAGAAAGTCTATAAAATCCAAATAAGGGGGCCATTGGGTGCCCCCTGGGAAGAACATAAGCCATCTTGACTTTGATTAATCAGAAAATTCAGACAAGATCGTTGGCATTCTGTCTGAGTGACAAGGGGAATTGAAGTTACAAAGACATGTCATGAGAAAATAGATGCTGTTTTGAGGGCAAAGTGTAAGGGGCACTTTAAGGATTCACGAATGTGTTACTTCCTACACAGAATCCTTGTAAAACTTGATTTCAAAAGCAACAACATGAGTGTGAAGGACTCACTGGAGGTGTGTTCTGAAGGCGACCATCCAGGGGGACGCCAAGACTATCCCACCCCACCCGACTGCTGCCAGGGCTGAGTTCCCTGGCATGAGAAGGGGGACTCTGAGGTCTTGGTGGCATTTCGCCTCCAACTCAGAGATGGGCAGATTATAGGTTTTACAGAGACACAGCTAAGACTAGGTATCAACCACATTATTTTTCTCCTGCTCACAATGGTATTGGAGTTTGGGAGGCCTTTAAATACTTTTCACTGTTTTCTTTTCAATATTGATTAATTAATTAATTAATTAATTAATTAATTTGTGTGTGTGTGTGTGTGTGTGTGTGTGTGTGTGTGTGTGTGTGTCAGAGGGCTCTATGTGTCCCTGTGGAGGACCAAGGGTGACTTTGGGAATCATCCTGGATTGCTTCTACCTCCTCCCTGCTTCCCTCTGGGATTTCCCAGGCTCTGCCCACCTGGCATTTTTACATGGGACCTGGGATCTGAACTCAGGACCTTCTGCTTGTGAGACAGAATCCTGAGCCATCTCTCTTGCCCACTTTTCACTGTTTTGAAAAATAAGAATAATCGCATAGAACAGGATGTGTACAAAAGCCATGGAGTAGTATGTGCAGTGTAGACAATACTGTTGGGGGGGCTTATTAGTGCAAAGGAAGGACTGATGCTCCATCCCTATGTGGGGCAGTACCAGGGACTCAGTGGCACCAGCTATTGGTCATTACCCCTGATACAACATCACTGTGTTCCACCTCCGTTCCCATGGTGTGTTACCTTTCTTAACACCCGATGTAGCCTTGAGTTACAGATGCTTTAGTTTTGGCAAGTCTCTGAGCAAGACCCAACTCAGAGAGAATGGAAATGTCCCCTGAGCAGGTGGATAAGATAGAGACAGGGATGGTTGACAAGTTGACAGGCCAGCAAGCTAGAAAGGCTCAGGTGTCAACTTGACAGTTGAGGGTTTGAGCTCTGGGCACATTTGTGGAGAATTAGTGGTTGTGTTAAGCCCAGAGTGAACCTGCAGGATGGGGAAGGCCCAGGTGGGTGGGATTAGGTCATGAAATAAAACACACAGAGCTAGTTAAGAGACTAGGTATCCTTCTGTATACTTGGTCAGACATGCTGGTCTGGCAAGTAAGGATCATTCCTCTCTCAGCCATTACGTAGACACGGTGTGGCCAGTTCCCTCAGCCTGGTGTTGGTGCATGCTCTCTCATCAAGCTGGACAGACTGTAACCAGAATATCAGTAGGAAAATAAACCCCTTGTTCATTTAAGCCATTTGATGGTCATTCATCAGCCACCATGCAGGTGGACTACTACTCTGGGTCCTTGTCCCTTAGATCAGCATTCCTTGCACTACGGTGTGGCCGGCTCTCTTGACCCTTGCCAGTAACTCACTTGCCATGCTGGACTATAATTCAGAATCCCCAGGCTTGTTGCTCTAAGCTGTTTGCATTGAATATTCATTATGGCAACTGGAGA
Organism: Typhlomys cinereus; assembly: GCA_023101885.1. Classification (NCBI taxonomy): domain Eukaryota; kingdom Metazoa; phylum Chordata; class Mammalia; order Rodentia; family Platacanthomyidae; genus Typhlomys; species Typhlomys cinereus. The sequence goes on from JALPQD010001008.1 coordinate 66,453, forward strand.
GAAAGCGAGGCACTCAAGTTCTGGCAGAAGGAGGTGGGGTGTCCTGAAAATCCAGAGTGGAAGGGATTCGGGTGGAATGCTGGGAGTGGCATCCTGGAAGGTACGGGTGGGTTTTGTAAAACAGAGTGAAACCTTGTTGCTTAGGGAGCACTGCCCTGTGGATTGAGCTTGAGGAGCACCACACTGCTTTTGAGGAGCACTGAGCAGTTGTTGGAATAGCAGGGGATGTATTCTAGGCAGGCCAAGCTTGTCTCTTGCAAGGGTGTCCTTGGCCTTCCTGGGGGTCCTTAAGTTGACCAGACTGAGCAGCAAGATCAGCAGTAGAGATCTCTTATCTCCTGCCCTCAGGTCTGAAAGGGGGATTTTATTTTCTCTGTGGTCAGCTTGAAAAGGAATTGATACCAGGCTAGCTCACAAGGTTCTTTTCTTTTTTTAAATTTTTTTTTATTATTTATTCAATTGTGCGTGTGTATGTGTATGTAGAACCACGGACGAATTCGGGAACTACCATGGACTGCCTCCTCCTTGTTTACTCTGCCCCGGGATTTACAGGCTCCACTCTACCAGGACCAGAAATGCAGGCCGCCCCCGCTTCTGCCCGGCATCTATATGTGGGGTGTAGGATCCGAACTCAGGACCTTCTGCCTGAAAGGCAGAGGCTTAACCTCTGAGCCACCTCTTCAGCCCCACAAGGTTCTTTTCTTTGTGACCTGGGACAGTCCAAAATTGTTTCTGACATTATGGCAAAACATATTTATCTTAAACTACTAAGTGCTAGTTAGTCATAATAATTTAATTTCCCATCAAATGTCTTCCTGTCTTTCATTTCTTACCTCTTATTCTTACAAGATTATGCTAGTCCTTGATGTTTTTGCTTTTGGATAATTGCCCAGCTTTCATGTATATAAACCAAATAGTTTAGAATAAACTTCTCTCGGTCTTGCTGAGGTCTCTCCGACCCAGGCCTGGTTTCAATTCCCACTGATCCCCCTCGTGGACTTCATGTAGACCTGGTAAGTGCTGGCACTTATAGTCTCTAAACTCATCTTGACCGAACAGGTGTTGATGTTACTTGGCGCAAAGTTTTCCTGGTGAATCAGTTTCTGGGATGAGCGAAGCCAGAAAGCAGCTAGATGCCCCATGATTGCCTCACCGTTGCCATAGTTCCACGCAGCAGGCAGGTGGATAATCTCACCAATGAAAGGAAAGAAAAGAAAAGAAGTAAAAAGGAAGGACGGACAGAAGGAAAGAGCAAGGAAGAAGAGAAGAAAGGAGGGAAAGAAGATGATGGTTTGGGAAAAGCAATTCTCCCAGTGAGTAGGTAGAGGAAGATAGGGAAATACCCCACCCTTCTGTCTACTGTGAATTTCCATCCCACCTTCCTCATGCTGTGTGGAGAATGAACGTGCCAACAGTGGTGGTCCCCAGAAAGAAAGTATTTCTCCTCCATCTCTCCTGTCCAAAAGGATGACAGTTTCACTCATGTACACATGCCATCTAACACAGTCTAGAAAATTACATACGAGTAACAACTGGCAGGTGAAAAAAGCTTTAATAATGCACCTTTCACTTTATATCCACAATATTAGCAGCTTAGAGTATAATAGAATGCTGTAAAGGGAATATTTCACATATGGTCTTTACAATCTCACGACTACTTCACACCTATGGTGGGATGAATTTCTCGCCCCAACATTCATACATGCATGTCCCAACTCAAAATACGCAATTTGATTTTCTTCTGTTTCATGCTGAAGCAAAGGCCAGCCTACTTTTCTCTCTAGTCCATGTTACAGAGCTCAGTTGCATTTGCTCTTCCGATTCATGTTTTCTGTTTTTGTTTTCTCAGTCCATCCTCTGAGGGGTCCCTGCTTCGGCCAACCTGACACATGGTTTCTCAGAGACAAAAGAGGAGACCCTGATGTGATTGAAGCATAGGGGTCAGGTGAGAGCAAATAGTTCACCCCAAGATTGCAGGCTGCTGGTCCTGGGGCACAGGGTGGGGTGTGATTTGCTGTCTCCACAGCCTCATCCTGAGCATAGCTCTGGACACACCCACTGCATCGAATCAATTTCTCCAAGTTCCCAGTGCCGCTTACCTTGGCTTTACCTGCTCTTCTCTCATTTTCCAGCTAAGGACTGAAGGTGGTCAAGAGGCCTGACCCCTCTCTGAGATGGTGAAAAACCCACTTCAGAGGATGAGAGTTAGCTGCCTCCACTTCTTCCCATTCAGACCCCCTCCCCCATTCGCCAACACGCTCCACATCAGAGCGCTTTGCAATGTAAGCACTAAATGTTTGATGATGTGCACGTTGGAATGCTTCGTTCTCTTGGTCACAGAAAAGCCATCTGCGGGGCACAGGGGAGTCTGCAGAATGACTTTCTCTTGTTTTTATTGGACTCATTGGGCTCCGGGAATGACTCCCTTCCAACTCACGGAGCAGCGTGGATCATTCGTAAACAGTTTTTTTTTTTTTTAAATGGTATCTTCTTTTCATTATGACAGCAGTATATAGTGAATGGAGAAACTTTAAAGGGAAAAATGAGTCTTTTGCACAAAAAGAAAAAATAAGTTAGAAAAATCACTGGTGTTCAGAGAAATCAGGGGAAACATCAAAATATGGATGTATTTTTCTTCCACTTGCTTCCTAAAAATGTGGAGGTAGCTTATATTCAGCATGGCTTCCTCAATAGGTTCACATCCTATAGTTTACAAGATGACCTGCTTACTTTTTTAAACCTATTTATTTATTTGTTTGTTTGTTTATTTATTTGTGTGTGTGTGTGAGAAAGAGAAAGAGAGAGAGAGAGAGAGAGAAGAGAGAGAGAGAGAGAGAGAGAAAGAGAGAGAGAGAGAGAGAGAGAGAGAGAGAGAGAGAGAGAGAGAGAGAACTATGTGTCTCTGTGGAGGACCAAGGGTGACTTCAGGAATCATCCTGGATTGCTTCTACCTCCTTTTTACTTCACTCTGGGATTTCCCAGGCTCTGTCCACCAGGTTCAGATGGGCAGGCCTCTGCCACTTTCTTCTGGTGTTTTTTTTACATGGGACTGGGATCCGAACTCAGGACCTTCTGTTTGTGAGCAGAGTCTCAATCCCTAAGCCACCTCTCCAGCCCGACCTGCTTATTTTTAACCCTTTACCTCACTGTTCCCCGTGGGTAGACTTGATTTCTGGTCATTCTCCAGGGTACCAGTGACTCCACCTAACACACACGAGCACTTCCCATTAGCCCCACAGTCTGACAGGTGTCTGTTCCCCACAGAGAGAAGTTGGGGTTAGCACTGTGGCTGTTGGACAGGCCTGGGAGACAGGAAGCTGGGGGAGCTATGGAACAAACCAGCCACTCTCCCTGTCTCCCCTGGCTTCTTTGAGGAGCCCCAGGACCAAGTATTCAAACAGGTTAATTTTCTAATTATTAAAAAGTCCATTTTTTTTCCCCAAAAGAGAGTTCTTAGCTCTGTCTAGGTGGTCTATGGGTTTTAGGTGGGTGTGACCACTCTGATGGGAAGGAGACCATGAATTCACTGGATGTCGATCTCTTTATTAGGGCCCAGTGTTCAAATGATGCACAAAGATGCCTAAAATCTAGAAGGCATGTCCACCTTTTGTACCTGTGGACTGCCTGTCCTGGTGATATGAGTGAATGAGGCCCAGCGCATTAGCAAATGGCAACATCACATCACGATGTCTAGAGATTGGACACTCCTGGTGGTCCCTGCCATTTGGCCAGGCTGTGCCTGGTCCCTCTGACCCACTGACACAAATCTTCATACTTGCAAACAGATCTTTCGAAAGAGCATGCCAGCCTTAGATTACCCACCAGGGAGGATACAGAACCTAGAGCAGCCTTGGGGGGAGGAGTTGATTGTGTAGGTGATGGGTGGGCAGTCAGTGATACTTTCCTGCATCTGTCCCCGTGAGCTGACGTTGGAAGCATTCCTTGGAGAGATACCCGAGTTCCCTTCTTCCGAGAAGCAGGAAAGGGTTCGTTACATTTTCACACGAATGGGAAGTAAGGCACATTTCTCTCCCTGGTCTTTCTCAGACACGTGTGTTCACCTGTCCCAGAAACTCGCAATGTGGCTCGCGCTGACATCGGCGAGAGAGCAGGGCGGAGGAGGGCTCTCAGCCTGCCCCTTATGAACAACGGCACCTCTGCTCCCTTCCTCCACTGAAAGATGAAAATGAACTTTCTAAAATGCAGAGGACGACGAGAATCTATGCCTAGCTAATTAAAAGACCTCGGCTCTCGTTCGTCTGGGGAAATCAGTTCTGTCTTAGAGGAGACAAGAGAAAAATTGTTCCCCAAGAAATGTCCTGTGTACCACCTTCTGATCACAGGGCAGTGGATTCACCAAGTTTCACGAGAAACCTTTTGCTGCTGTCTGAATTCTCTTCATGGGGCTCCTGCTGTGTGCTGGGGAGTGCTTTCCCCAGAGTCAAAGAACAACTGAGTCTACTTTTGGCTCAGCCACTGGGAATAAACCTGTCCATTTATCCACCATATAGCTCTAGGTAGATCCCACACCCTTCTGGATGGGGCCCTCACCTGCAGAAGAGGCGTGGTGTCCACCTCTCTGATGGTGGAATATGATTATGATGTCACAGGTGTGGCAGCCACCTGAGAAGTACCTGAGAAAGTTCTGGAGAGAACCGGATGTGCATTGTCCTTCCCTTTCTCGGAGAGAAAGGAGACTAAAGTAAGATGGATAACAATATTTCCTGTCATGTATTTACAGTGTGTCACGTGCTAGGCTTATTTCTCTAACTTATAGAATAAGTTAGAGGTGGGCATTGCAAATCCACTTGGCAGGAGAGAAGCATGGCAGACTTTGGAATCTGACTCCGCTTTCTTTACTGTGGCCCCAATTAGAAACACAGTTAGAACATCCTAATGGATGACTGCCTCCGGGTCCCTCTTCCTGGAGGGTGGTCTTGTCTATTGCAGTGAAGTTGGGTTGGGACATTTGGAGGAGAAAATACATGTGCTTTTAGTTACTTAGAAATGTCCTGTCTCAGACTGCTGCATCCAGGAGCTCACTGCAATGAGACTTAATCTTCCCAGGCCTGCATATGGCTGACAGACTATAAGAGGAACTTGGGAGAAATAATTTACATGTGGGGGAACCTAGGGGTTAGGGCTAGACAGGTGAAGGGGAGTACCTGAAGGGGAGTGCCCTATCAGCGGGTCTTCCCCACGAAGGGCCACTTGATCTGCCACAAAGACCTGAGCCCCTATTCTAGTAGACAACCCCAAAGGAACCCTGGGGCCCACACAAGCAGGAAGGTGAGGAGAGAGATGGATATGTGAAGGGAGGGGAGGAAGGGAGAGGAAGGGGGAAGGAAGCAGGGCAGGGACAATCACTCATTATGTTTGTAAAACTAGAAAAAAAATGCTTTGTCTCTCGGGCTGGGGAGAGGGCTCAGGGGTAAAGCCTTTGTATCTCAAACAAAAGGACCCAGTTTGAACCCCCTAGATCCCACGTAAAAATACTGGGTGGATATGACAGCAGTCTGCAATTCTGACCTTGGAAGACAGAGCCTGGGAAACCCCAGAGCAAAGCAACGAGGAGGTAGAGCAATCCAGGATGATTCCTAATGTCACCCTTGAGCCTCCATAGGCACACATACTCAAGTGACCTCTTGTACACACACCTGCATACAGATCCCTGAGAGAGAGAGAGAGAGAGAGAGAGAGAGAGAGAGAGAGAGAGAGAGAGAGAATATCTTCCCAAGAAGGCCTTGTTTTCTGTATCTATGCTCTGGAACAGATAGACAAAGAGCTCTGACAGCATGTACTTCCGGTGAAGGAAGACTCTTTCAGAAGCTAGTGGCATAGATTGCCAAGCCCTAGGCACCTTAACAAGCACCTGACCTTTCCTTCCGTTGCTATCCTCCATGCTAAGAAATAGTGCAGATTGTCAATGCCTTTTGCCAGCTGTGGTCTCTTCTAGACAACTTAGACCATAACCTTGGGACCTGGTCCTTCTCCACTTGGTAAACCCACAGCTCTTTCCCTGGTGTCTTGGGCTACAGTTGGCATTATTTGGCACTCGCTATCTAGTGGCGTTTCCTGTCACACCGTGCTTTGTGAACCTTTTCTTTGAGTCCGTGAATTCCTTCTTGGGCCAGTTATGCTAGTAGCTGGGAACTGGGAGGTGACTGAGACATGTGAGGAATGTTGTAATCTCTGGTCAGAAGAGGAGAGATGTTAAAGATCTGTTTTCCAGGCAAGCATTTGTAAGCGATGTGTGCGAAAGACATTTGTATAGTAAATGCAGAGTGGTATTCTAGTGTAAGTTCTGGCCCTCTGGGGTAATCACTGAGCTAGGATTATCCTGGTTTAATCCTATTGTCCAATGCTCATTCCAGAGTTGAGCTCTTGAAAAATAAAAAAGTGTGGTGTATGTGTGTGTGTGTGTGTGTGTGTGTGTGTGTGTGTGTGTGTGTGTTTATTTAATATCTAGATGTTTCTAAGAGATATGCAATGTCTACTTTTGGAACTGAACTAAATGATGCCTTTTAGTGTTGTTTGTTTTAAACAAAAAGAGGGGAGGGGAGGTTCAGAAATGGCAACAGCTCCCTATGGGAGTATTTGTGATGTAGAACAAGCCCACGGGAGCAAGTAATGTGCATTTGCAGTCTGAGGGGCACTGGCAAAGTTGCCCTTCCACTCTACTGACTCGTCATTTCTTGGTAGAACCGGAACCCTCCTCTGGAAGGTGCTGAGCCAACTTCCCTGTTGCATTTTGCCTGCATGGTTGCTGATAAATGACTATCAAATGGCTTAAGGGAACAAGGAATTTATTCTCTAATGATTACTGGTTACAGTTCTCAGTCCAGCTTGATGGGAGAGCATGCACCAACACCAGGGCGGAGGGAACTGGCCACACCATCACCACATAATGGCTGAGAGATGGACAATATTTACTTGCCAGATCAGCATGTCTGGTCAAGTGAACAGAAGGATACTGACTCCCTCAACCAGCAATCTATATTTTATTCACCTGTTCGGGACTTAGTCTCACCCACTGTGGACTGTGGATGTGGACTTCTGCATCAGGTAGACAATCTCTTGCAGGTTCACTCTGGGCTTAACTCAACCATCAACTCTCTATAAATGTGCCCAGAGCTCAAACCCTTGACTGTCAGTTGACACCTGTGCCTAACTATGACAGTCCCCATCTGTCTTTGCTTTCAATCTTGGCGTGGACAAGGAGGCCCATGCTCTTTAGCCCATCTAGGATCTGGGATAAGAGATCCCATTTACTTTCCTCTTTTAGAAAAACAATTCAATGCACGAGATTAAAAAAATGCAGCAGATGCATGGCTTGTCACTTGTCATCACAAGCCTGAGATCTCTTTTTCTGTCAAGGTTATATTCTTCCTTTCAAGTTCCTATGATGTCTTACATCTCCATAGCACGTGAGACAAGACATCCACACTCACTTTGCATGGGAGGAAGTTGCTATCGTAGCATCTGTGGAATGTAGATGCTCAGAAAAATGATTCACTTGTGTACAGCTTAGTCCCAAAGCCCATTATTGCCAAAGGCCTCCGATCACTTCAGGTTCATATTAAACTTCTACCACTCACAGAAAGGACAATTTTAGGCAAATAAGTGCTCATTAAAATTTATTTAGAGGGAATAGTTTCCATTAGGGCATTTCATTATTTAAGAAGAAAATAGAAACCTGTGCAGTAATACATAATGCTCACACCAACATGGCATTTCAGATAAATTGCATTCAGAGAAAGATAAACGTGTTTGGGTTCGGAAGACCAATTGATAGCATCGGGTAGTGTAGTTGCATAATGATAAGCCAAGTTGAAAGAAATTATTAAAAACCACAATGAGCCCCAAAGCAAACCCACCAAGGAGCCCAGAAGAAAAGATTCCACACCCGTCTAATTGCTTTTCCTTTCGCCAACTGTGGCTTGGGACTCTGTGCTGCAGAACAGGACTGCGTGTGTTGCTGTGGACCTATGATGATTAGCAATAGATGAGTGGGCAGGGGGCAACAGGAGGCATGAGGAACGCAGGTATTGATTCTGGGCACTGGCTTCTATTGCTTCTAAGGATGAAAGGATGGTTTGGGTCTCATTTGTCCCTAGTGTTTGTTCATAGAATCTGGGTCACCACGCATCGCTCTGAGAGACTGTGTCTTCCTCCTATTCTCTCCTTCCCAATTGCACGTTCCACACAGTGACTTCTGAAGATGCCCAGTTCCTTGAGGCCCTTTCCCTCTGACTCCCGGGAGGCTTCGTGTCTTTCTCCTGCCTCTGCAGGTCTCTTCGGGGAGCTCCGTGTCTTCTCTGAGCAATGTGCTCCCCACATGTTTCACTGTTATTCTGAGTTCCCAACCTTCATGCAAAGAGCATGAGCTACCTGGGTGTGTGTGTGTGGGGAGGTGCGAGCGCTGCTCACCACTCATGATTCTAGACCCACCAACTGCTTAGAGCTCCAGTTTTCTGGCCGTGAGATGGGCATGGAGACTACTTATCAAGGAAATTCAGAAGACAAGAGGAGGCAACAAATGGAAAATACAAGCAAGCTGCTATTGATCCGCAAATGGTTTTGTAGCTTTCTATGTTCTGTGAACCTCAGTGATTCTTGGTCATCCTTGTCCTTACTCTTAGCATCTACGGCTGGCATGTAGTTGGCAGTTAAGAGCAAGAGTGATACCACCCAAACCTACACACCCCCAAATATTTCCTTTAATGTATTTTTTGCTTCTTCTCTGTCCAGCTGTGTGCACAATCAGCATGGATTTATATATATATATCTAAGTGGTTTATTTTTGCCAGGGATTGAAACTTTTGATTGACAAGAACTAATCAGTTTCTTGAAAGCTTCTGAGGGGTGGGAGGGCTACCTTTAGGTCGTTTAGCCTAGATGAAGATCAGGCCTTTTAGATCCTTTTCATGGAAGCCAGCGTGCTGATTAAGACATGACCCGATATCATGCACAGCTGACTATAAATTAAAACATAGTATTACTTTTCCTCATATTATTCACAAATTAACCCACAGCTAACTAACTTGATGTTTAGTAGGAATCATTCAAAATGAGACTGATAAGGGGAAATAAATGGATTTTGGTTTTAGGCAATCAGTTCCTCTTCTTTTAAACTATTCTGCTTTGTGACGTGTGTGTGTGTGTGTGTGTGTGTGTGTGTGTGTGTGTGTGTGTGTGTGACATTACATGTATGGAGATCAGAAGAAAAACAGTTGGAGTTATCCTGTCCCAGACATGACTTCCGGGGATGGAACTCAGATGGTCGGCCTTGGCAGCAAGCTCCCGCCCACTGAGCCCTCTCACCAGCCCTGTTCTTCACTTTTGAAACACTGTTTATGGGGCCAGCCAAATAACTCCATGGTCAAGGTGCCTGCTTGCAAATCTGATGATTGAGCTCCATCCTTATAAATCAATATGTACTGTAAATCACTATTTATTATAATTTCTCCTGCAGCTCCATGGTAGTTGATATTAACCATCTTTGATTCCTTAGGAACACAGAATAGATAGAAGAACTTGGATGTGGACTTTTCAGAAATCTCACCCCAAAGCCACAAGAGGAATCCAGGCATTGGATTGATCCCAGGTCATTTCGGGGAAATCCAAAGCTGCAGGCCCCATACTTGCAGTGACCACTGGGGCTTCATGCGGGTGGTTGACCACTCCTTGTGGGTGCACATCACCACTTTCCTGAAAACCTGCTCTCATGAGTCAGACTGAAGGAGACAAGGGGAAACTCCGAGATTTCCCCTATAGGGTAGCTAAGTTGCATCTCCCCCCCTTCCCCTCCCTCCTTCCCTCCCTCCCTGCCTTCATGATGCCTTAGGGCATGTTCAGAAGCCTACATTACATGTTTAGTTTTCATTTAAAACCTTAACTTTAAAACGCAGCATGAGCTCTAGTCTCACATGAGATGCTCATTACAGTCAAGTGTTATTTATTTCATTCCTGGAAAAGTTGTTATGTTTAATTCTGCCGCAGAACCTGACATTCATCCTTGTTAAGATTCAACCTAGTTCCTCTAACTATGAAGGTAGTCAGAACAGAGAATGGGAGAAATGAACAGAACATGAGAGTATGTGTTCTTATCTGTACCCAGCTTCTATTTCTCGTCCATCTGGGTTGCAGAAGATTAGATCTTCTTTTTTAACTCTGTTAACTACTAAGCAGTTAGAAAATATCATGTAGGAGCTATAGTTTAGTGACAGATCATATACTTAATACATGTAAGGCCCTGCTTCAAATGCATTGGTCTAGATCACAGGGCCTGGAAAGGAACATGTGATGAGGATAGAATTGTGTACTAACAGCTGGGAGGCATTCAGGGGAGGCCAAAAGGGTTAAGTGACCTCCATCCACCTCCTCTGCAGTTCACTACATCACCAGTGAACAGGTGTGAGCTCTGTGGTCTCAGACAAAGTTCGTGGCTGTTTGCTTGGAGAAACATGCCATGCAAGAATAACTTCATTGCTATAATAGATATCTGGCCCAAATTAGGGGAACAAAGGAATTGTATTCATGATTATGATTTCAGGTTGCAGTTCATCGCAGCAGGAGACTGACCAGCTGGAGCCTAGGGAACTGGTCACCCCATGGCCAAAGTCAAGATCAGAAAGGCCAAAGGCCAAAGCTGATTTCTGGATTCTGATCGCCAGATGTTGATTATCTCTTTCCATCTTTGCCTACCCACACAGGGAATGGTGTCACCCATTATGGGTCTTTGAATAACAGTCACACACTTGAAGCAATCTCCTACAGGTTGCCCCCATCTTAACAAAATGATTTTGCCTAATGTGCCCAGAAGCCCGCCACCAAGCTGACAGCTGAAATGAACTGTCAAAGAAAGAAAATGTAAATACTCAGAAGGCAGATACAAACTGTTTTGTGTAGAATTATGGAGAGAAATGTGTAGTTGGAATTCTCTAGCAGTGATCCCTCATCACATGTGATTTTAGTCAACTTAGAGAATTGCAAACTTAATTATTTACAGAGGCCTGCATTGGAGAGAGAGGACCCTTTCTTTTTAAAAAGAAAGTGATACTACTTTTAAAAACACATGCACCACCAGGTCACTTAGTCAAGATCCTGTAATGTCAATGACATATGGTAATGGTATGTGTGTTTGACTAAAAATTGAACAAACTTAACTTCACATAATCTAATAGTGCTTGGAACAAAAGATCTATTGGATTTAACTGTTACTCAGGAAAGAGTTACTACTCTTGAAGGGGAAATTGATGACATGAAGGCTCACATATAATCCCCAAGGTATGTAACAGGGCTATTATACGTGATTAAAAATCAAGAAAATAGCTAACATCATCAGCAACAACAGCAACCACAAAAGAAGTTTAAAGATGATCCAAAACTAACAGACAAGAGCTTCAAAAAGTCAGATTAGTATATGGAATAAAAGATAAGAACAGATAAACATAATCTGGAATATGATAGGGTAAAGTTACGATCCACAAAAATAACCAAGATCAAGTGAATGCTCTAAAAACTACCAGACACAGACTTTGGAGTAAAGAGCTCAATGAATGGCATAAACTTCAGAATAGACCCAATAAAAAGATAGAATTCATCAGTGTGAAAAGCTCAAAGTGAAGATCAACATGTAAAATATAAAGTGAAAGAGAAGAAAAAAAGAAATAGAGCCTCTAAACTGGCATAAATGACATGGAGAAAATGATCACCACTCAAATGTATACATAGAGTTGGAAAACCAGGAAGAATGGAGAAAAGATAGACCTAGAAATTATGTCTGAAGTAGTACAAGTTAAGGCTCCAAATCCTTTGTGCGTTTCATAACTGCCGCAGATGTACTGCTTTGGGAGGGTAGAATCTCACAACTCTTTTCCTGTCTCCTGGCTTATGGGTTCTTTCCTCCCCATTTCTTACAGAGGTTCCTGTGTTTTTGGGGTTGTGTATGTGGCATGCTGAGGACTGCATCTTCAGACGTCACTGATTCTCAGCACCTTGTGCAATCACAGTTTTCTACACTCAACTCTGGTCAATTTTCAGCTATGAACTGAGGAAAACCTCTGGGAATCCAAAGTCCAAATACTGCAAAGTATTGATGAACAAGAGCCAACAAACAGATCCAGAGCTGGTGAGACAAAATACACACACACACACACACACACACACACACACACACACACACACACACATACACACCACACACACAAAGTCATGTAGACAAAGGGAACCTAAGAGATTCTAAAAGATAATTCTGAGTTCAGAACCTCAAAGAAGACCCTAATTGACAGCTGGAGAGATGGCCCAGGGCTTAAGCCTCTGCCTCGAAAGCAGAAGGACCTGAGTTCAGATTCTGAATTCCATGTAAAAACGCCAAGTAGAAATGGTGGCAGCCTGTTCTTCTGGTCCTGGAAGACAGAGTCTGGGAAACCCCAGAGCAAAGCAATAAGAAGGTAGAGCAATCCAGGATGATTACTGAAGTCACTCCACGGGGCCTCTACTGAGCACACACACACACACACACACACACACACACACACATACACACACACACACCAAGGCCCTGATGTTATCAGACACAGAGGAAAACACAACTTGAACATGAAAGGGAGACTTACAAGGAAGAGGACTAGCAGGGGACGGGAGGGAGAGAAGAAACGTTAGAGGAAAAAATAAACAGAATGTATCATATACATATATACATGCATGAAACTGTCAGAGAGCAAAATTCATCAATAAAGTAAAAAAAAAAAAAAGACTCCAAATCCAACAGCTGATGTTACCCCACAGGAACTTCAGTTAGTGAGAACCTAAGTAACTGCAGAGAATGGCACAGAAAACAGCACACCAGACACACTGTGCTCAATTGCAGAGAACAGTACACCAGACACACTATGCTCAAGTGCCAAGAACAGCACACCAGACACACTGTGCTCAAGTGCCAAGAACAGCACATTAGACACACTGTGCTCAAGTGTTGGACGCTGAAGACAAACAGAAAAACCTTAAATTCTGAAGAAAAATAAACAAGACATTCTCTTCAAGGTAACGAGACCAGAAATGATGAGTAACTTCCTAAAACGTGTGGGAGCATTAAGCAAATGAATAGAATATCTGTAAGACCCACAAGGAAAATAAATCCTGCAGAGATAGAATGCTATTTAAGAAAAACAAATCTTCAGAAGTGAATAACAACTGCAGACATTTCTAGTTAAGAACACAGAGGATTTTTTTTTTTTGCTAGTAGGTCTGTCTGCTCTGTGAAGACACTTGCAGAGGTTGGTGGGATGGGTCAGCGTTCAGCAACGCTTCAGATCCAAACTTGCCCATTCAAGTTCAATCCCTGGAGCCCACACTGAGGAAGGAAAGAACTGATTCCCAAAATATGTCTACTGAGCTCTAGATCTGCACCTACAGACGCAGACACGCACACACACATGCACACGCACATTCACAGACACAGACACAGACATAGACATACACACACACATAGACACATGGACACACACACAGACGGACACATGCACACACACATAGATATACACACACAAGCTGTTAGTCAGGTTCTCTAGAGTTACAGAATTAACAAAGTGAATATATAAATGTATTGAGTTGACTTATGGATATGGCCGAGGTGGTCCAACGATGGCTGCCAGTAGCTGTTCAGTCCAGTAGTCAGGCGGGTGATGGCTGAGGCTGGAGGATTCTTAGAGAGTCTTTAGTCTCATTGAAGATTTGGAGGGTTGGAGGGCTGGAGGGTCAAAGAAGTGAAGAACCAGGTGGCCGGAAGGAAGAGTGATTCCTAGCACAGCCACAAAAGTGTCTCTTCTGTGGTTCCCTTTTATATGGTCCATTACTGGGAGGTTCCTATGAGATCTCTGCAGGTTCCGATGGGATCTAGGGCTGGTCTTGTATTATCCAGATCATCTCTTCAGGTGGTCTCAGCTGATCTTATCAGGTGTGGTCTCATCTGATCTTAATTAATGCCAGGTATGACACTCAGGATTAACTGTCACGCATATACACACAGATACATGCGCAGGCATAGACACACACACACACACACAGACACACAGACACATACAGATACATACACAGACACACAGACACATGCACAGGCATAGACATACACAGACACACAGACACAGATACACAGAAAAAGACATACATACACATACACACAGAGACACACACAGACACATAGACACATACAGATACATACACAGACACACAGACACATGCACAGGCATAGACACAGACATACATACACATAGACACACAGACACACAGACATACACACAGACACACAGACACAGACACACAGACACACAGACATACACACAGACACAGATACACACACACATAGACAAACTCACACACACAGGCATATAGACACATACAGACACACTGACACACACACATAGACACACGCAGACACATAGACACACACAGACACATAGTCATGCATACACACACACACAAACATACACACACATACACACACACAAACACACACATACACACACCATAAATGATCGTGACAGAAATACTAACAGGAATTCCTTTGACCAAAAGGAAAAAGCACTGGATGCAAATGGTTGAAATTACTCTTTGGTCTCTGTCGCAAACACTGTGACTGAAGCATCTTAAGAGTGAAATGCTTTATTATTTGGCTTGCAGTTCTGGGGGACTAGTGTTGGGGAACACAGGGTGGCTGAAGCAGGTGGCCAGTTCATGTTATAGCAATCAGTAGGAGAGACGGGGGGGGGGGGGAGGAGAGGGAGAGAGAGAGAGAGAGAGAGAGAGAGAGAGAGAGAGAGAGAGAGAGAGAGAGAAACTGTTTCCAAATCTCAATGCCTGCCCTCAGTGAACTCTTGCCTCCAGCAAGGCTCCGCCTCCTAAAGGTTCCTCCTGCTGGGGATCAGTTGTTGCGAGGGACACTTCACATGCAAAACTGGGACAGAAATACAGTCATGCAAAAAGGAAGTAGCAGATCAAGAGCAAGTAAACAGAAGCACACATGCACATGTGTGAATTTCACAGAGAAAACAGCAGCAAACACCAAAAGTCATGAGTAGACGTGGGATGGAACTCTTGGGAGCATCCATCATCACCTAGGGGAAGGTGGAAAGGGTAGCATAAGGCTGGCCTGCATCAATGCATGTTTTCAAGGGTGGCCAGAGCAGTTAATAAAAGATAGAATAATGAAAAAATTGAGTGAAAAAGCTAAACAATGCACAATGATGTCGAATCACACAAAGAAACAGGGCCTATCAGCTCTCTTTGTTCTCCCGTAGTAGATGATTTTGTGGTGGTCCTGATGTTCTTAGAGGCTCTGTTTAGATGTTTGTTTGGTTTTTAGTTTTTAAGTCTTTTTTTTTTAACTCATTTTTCAATTAGGATAATTCATTTACTGTTTCTTCAGTAAGTCAAGGGCTCATCCAAACTTCCTTGACTTTTCCTTCCTCCTGGTGTTATGTCTCTGTATCACCTCGTTTTTCATCTTTGTGTTAGGCATCCAGGGGTGTTTGGGGATCAGACACTAGGAGGCTACACCTGCCCCTTCATATCTGTATCTACTTTGAGTCTTGTACTCTGACATTTGTCTACTCTTGCAAGTCAATAAAACTTAGAATTGAATATTTACCCACTTGTCTAACTTGTTTGCCTTGAGGAAAAAGAAATGATTTCTGAACTCAAGGCAAGATTTTGTCTATGCCAAGACTTTTCCTGATCTATTGATGCTCTGGCTATGAGGAAGAATTTGAAAATAGACTTTGTTCTCCTGAGCTAAGTTCTGCACTTGCCCCCAGTCCAGACAACCCTATTTAGATGGCTAGCTTTGTGTGTGTGTGTGTGTGTGTGTGTGTGTGTGTGTGTGTGTGTGTATCAAAGGGCACTGTGCCTGTGGATGTCCAAGAGTGACTTCAGGAATTATCCTGGATTGCTCTAACTCCTCTTTGCTTTGCTCTGGAGTTTCCCAGGCTCCATCTTCCAGGGCTGGAAGTGCAGGCTGCTGCCATTTCTGCCTGGTGTTTTTACACGAAATCTAGGATCTGAACTCAGGACCTTCTGCTTTCAAGGCAGAGTCTTAGCCTCTGAGCCATCTCTCCAGTCCAGATGGCTAGTTTCTCCCCCTCTTGCAGGGAGCGGGGAAGCTTTGGTTTTATGTTGCAGATGAATTCCTAAGATTGTACATTGAGTTCATGATCTTTCAAAATTTATGTCCTATCAGATGAAATGCAAAGACCGTTAATTTCCCTAGGGGATTCAAAATCTGTGGACACATCCAGAGAAGAAAGAATCTTCTAGAAGCCTTATCAGATACATTTGCATTCATTAGAAATTCCTCCATACCACAACTCATGTTGGCTGAAGCATGACATCCGGATTTCCTGGAAAGGTGCATTCATGGTAAGATTCATCATGAGGTCTCCACTTTGAATAATTACTTTAAAAAAAATCCTAAGGGGGATAGAGAGTTCTTTCATTGCAGAATCAGGAGTCAGTTGCTGTGCATTATCTGTTACTGTACTTTTCCTTGTTAGATTCCAGGTTTTGCTCAAAGAAAACCTTTTTTTTTTAATCTTTTAGCTGTTTTCATGAAGTCCTTCTTGCTTATCACATTCTTCTTATCTATCGTTGTGTGACTTCTCCTGGGGACAGTGCAGAAACGTCCATTTGGCTCAGATAGTGCCTCAAAAACATATCAGAGCAACGATCCTTCACCCAAGTTCAACTCGATGAACCAGCAAGTTTATTGGAGATACTTCCCAGCAACGTGAATAAAGGTAACTTCTGGAAACATGGGCGACTCCCAAATGGGTTCATCACCCTGACATTCCACACATCCTGAATGGGGCCCTCATGAGAGCCAGACTGCAGAGCTTACCTTTAACTTTCCTCTTCCTGTGCACTTTCCCATCTCCCAAGATCACCTGCAGGTAGGGAGCTGGTGGGCAGAAGATGCGACTGCTGGAATCTCAGGCAGAGCCCTGAGACCCTCTGCTCACCTACTTTTGTTACAGGTTGTCAGGAGCCCCTGACATGGCCAGGTCTGCAGCTCTTGCATAGCGGTCTGCTTGTTTGGTTGCCATGAATACTGAGACAGGGTTATTGCTGCCTGAGATGCCTATGAAACAGTCATGTTGTGCCTGGAGGATAAAGTCATACACTATACACCACACACACACACACACACACACACACACACACACACACACACACCATACACCACATGCACACACCATACACCACACACACAATACACCACATATGCACACATATGCCATACACCACATGAACACACACACATACACTCACATATATGCACACATAGTCCACATGCCACGCACATGCACATACCACACATACACTCACACACATTCACAGACATGCATATATACATACACACACCACACTCCACACATATACACATGCCACATATGTGAACACATGCACACACATGAGCACTCACACACACATACATTACACACATACATACACACACCATGCATACACGCACACCATCCATATACATACATGCAAACACGCATGTGCTCACCATGTGCATACATACATCATACACACATGTACACACAAGCACTCACATATACACACATATACACACAACATACACAGTGTATATACATACACATATGCACCCATGTACATACCATGTACACACATGCATGCACACACATACACATGTACACACTGTGTACACACATGCACGCCCACACATATACACATGTACACACTTGTGTATATACACATACACACATAGACACAGCATACACACATGTACACACTACACACGGATACATCTGTGAAAAATTATTTCCATGGAAGAGTATGTGTAAATGAACATGTGAGTATGCATGCATGTGGGGTATGTGTTTATGTGCACATGTGTGTGTGATAAGAACAGTTCTGGGTAGTGTGTCTTTATTATTGATAGATACAGTGTAACAATATCCTTTTCCTTTCACTGTATTTGGTTGTGTCTGTTTTTTTTTTTTTTTTTTTTTTTTCTTGTCTTTGAGAAGATAAGTCAATGGAGCCCAAGGTGGTTTCCTTTCTGCCACAGTTTCCTGTGTTGGGATTGCAAAAGACCGCTACACATACATGGTGGTCGGGTCTTTATACCAACAGAGGTTATGACGTGCCATACATCTGTATCTTCTTGCACAGTAGGAAGGGAGAGGAAGCCAGCTCCTTGGTGACATCGTTAAGAAACTGAACCGTAACTAACAAGATCATATTAAATGAATAAGGAAAGCTTAAAATATGCACCAGGGCCTAATTTAATATTAGTTAGTAAATACTTTATTTCTTTTCATAGAAAGATGCAAATATATTCTTAATGAGAAAGATAGATACATGAAATACAACAGTATTTCACTTAAGCCAGAGAGTGATTCTCTTTGTACCACAGGCAGTACTCATCTGGGCCCTGCTTCTCCCCTTCTCAGAGGTCACTGTCACTTGCAAACACAACTCTTTGGAGGTTCTTACATAAAATACTTTCCATTCTGTGTGTGTGTGTGTGTGTGTGTGTGTGTGTGTGTGTGTGTGTGTGTATGTGCGTTGGGGGGTGCATGTTTGTATATGTATCTACACATGTGTGTTTGTGTGGACATACATGTGTCTATATAGGTGCATGTGCATGTGAAGGGATGATATCAGGAATCATTCTCTATTACTCTTCTACTTTATTGTTTGGAGGCTGGACTTGAAAATAGAATTAGGAGAAAACTCAAGGAAAATTTGATGGACAATTTTGAGGGACAATCTGCGGGCACATTGAGGGAATAAAACAGGGCAGGGCAGGCTAGAGACACTGGCAGGAAGGGTAGGGTGGGTTGGAGTGGGAAGCTGGGTAGAGGAGAGACAATGTCAGGCTTTATGAGTTAGAGGTCAAACAAGAAAGACAAGATCAGCAATGGAAATATACAAGCAGCTGCATGGTGGGGGGTGATGGTGGGGATCTTCAGAGAGAGAGAGAGAGAGAGAGAGAGAGAGAGAGAGAGAGCAGGCTTAACATTTTGTCTGGTGTAAAAAAAGAGGAAGAAGGAAAAGAAAAGTTGGATTTCTGAATGAGAAATGAGAGTGGAGGGGAGGGAGGGTCTGTGAAGTACTTATCTCATTAAGGGCAAAGCGGATTCTCCCATCTGCTATTTTATTTTATTTTATTTTATTTTATTTCATTTTGTTTTGTTCGCTTTATTTTTTTTTTAATTTGTGTACCTATGGAGAACCAAGGGTGACTTTGGGAATCACCTGGATTGTTCTCTGTTTTGCTCTGCTCTGGAGTTTCCCAAGCCTTGTCTTCCAAGGCCAGAAGTACAGGTCACTGCCATGTCCCCCTGGCATTTTTACATGGAATTCAGAATCTGAACTCAGGACCTGCTTTTGAGGCAGAGTCTTAACCCCTGAGCCATTTCTTCAGACCTCCCCTCCCACCTTCTTAACATGCCTTCAGGATGGTTTCTTTTTACCTTCAAGCTTCAAACTATCCTCCTGAAGTGACAAGACAGGATTTTCTCCCCGTCACAGGAGACTGATTCACCAGTGTCATCAACCTTTGACCAAGCCATTTGTAGCTAGAGTTCCCACCCTTACTCTTATTCTCCTATTGTGAGTCAATACTCAGACCCGGGCAGCTTTGAGGAGGAAGGGTTATTTATGTGGCTTGCAGTTCCGGAGGGGTGTGAGTCCATTTGAGTGGGAATTAACATTGTGGATAAAGGCAGAACAAAAGACCTGTATCTTAGCAGACACCAGGGGGCAGAGTCACAGAGCTAGAGAGCATCAGGAAGCGGAGTCTGGTCACTAAACTTCAAGGTGCGCCAGGGACCAGGCTTCCTCCAGCAAGAATACAGCTCTGGAAGGTCCCACCACCTTCCTAAACAGCTAAGGATCGAGTAATCAAGCACACAAGCCTGGAGAAGGGGAGAGGGGGTCGACTCCATTGAAATTGTGATGGGGGCTAAGCACGACATGCCAAATTCTAAGGAGGGGTAGTTGTGATACTACTTGCTTCATTTACCTATCCTGGTTTTCACTTGCAAAATCATGTGTTAAGAGAGAGACACAGGAAGAGTAGGCAAAGCTGAGTATTGAGAGAAAGGTTCATTCTTTATGGCCTTTATGTTGCCGAATACTGACTAGTTGAAACAGTAGCTACTGGCCGTCACGGGAAATAGATGTAGCATCTCATTCCTTCACTGGGTATGTATGAAGCATCTCATTCCTTCACATGCACAGCAAAAACTCATGCATGTTGATATCTGCATGTTTTTTTTCCCCCACAGAATGGAGCCATATACTGTGTAGGTCTTCACAGTGATTTTTTTCCCCACTTACTTTTAATATCTTGAAATTACATTTTCAAGTAAACACATCCACTGTTTATTAGTGCCCACGTGGCAGAATCTGGAGTGTGTGTCTGTTACACAGGGAACCAGTGCCAGAGTTATGGACCCTTGTGTCAGTCACCTGTTGGAATTTTGCTTGATCCTCCGATACTGTCATGTACGTTAACTTTAACTAGCACACTGTCATGGTTGTTAACGCATCGTCCTGGATTCCCCTCAGCTCTCTGGTCCTTGGGTGCTCTGTGGAAAGAATTTGGACAAGACAGTGTAGACAGGAGGCAGTTTTCTGCAGGTAAAGTGGGAATGAATATGGACCATGACCCAAGGGACCAGGGCACGGTGGCATGGTCTCTCTGTGCGAGATAGACAAAGGTCAGAGAGACCACAACTGAAACGTACATGGATAGGGACACAGTGAACTGTTTCCAATGTCTCTAACAAGTGTTGTCTTGTCTGGGTGATTGACAGGTCCATTTGGGCTAACTCTTCAGGGAGCAATGATTGCGTCTCTTTTCTTTCTCCACCAGCAAGTCTTGGCTAGATAGGAATCTGCTGACCTTCTGTCAAAATGTCAAGTCGTCATCTAGGGCCAGAGATACGACATAAGTCTCATTCTTTTGACTTATCATGGAAGGAGCCTACTAAAGACAGCTAAAGAAATCAAGAACAAAACCGAATTTAAAATTTGTAAAAATCGTCATGTCTTGCTGGCAGGAAGCCCTGGGGAGCTTCGGCCAAACTCCCCGGCTCCGCCTTCCTCTCTTTGGTCTGGTCTTTTCCAAGCTATTTTAAATTTTAATAAGATGCACTTATGTGACCCTTTCCTGATTCTTTACCTTTTTTTTTAACCTTGAAAAATTAGTGTGTCAACAGGTGGGACCATAGATTATCTTCAAGGAAAAGACAGAGCAAGCCTGTGTCCTATATCTCTGCCGATCAAAGGCTGTGGCTGGAGAGAAAAAATTCCTCTGCCACACAGCAATCTTCCACCCATCACTCCACTAAATCCTTGAGACCTTTCTATTTTAGAAAGTGGAGAATTCTTTTTTTTTTTTTTGAGATGGATAGATTTTACTTCCAAACTTAGGTGTGAATGAAATGGCTACCTCTTCTAATATCTGGTTCTTGGTTTTTCCACTGAGATGTATTGGTAGGACCTCCAAG
Source organism: Typhlomys cinereus (assembly GCA_023101885.1). NCBI lineage: Eukaryota > Metazoa > Chordata > Mammalia > Rodentia > Platacanthomyidae > Typhlomys > Typhlomys cinereus. The sequence continues at coordinate 87,998 of JALPQD010001008.1, forward strand.
GTCTGGTAATCATTGAGGTTCTGAATTTCCAGTTCTTGGTTTCCCGTATTGATGATGATAATGATAATGATGATGACGAGGGAGGAGTCTACCTTCAACTCTCTGCAGCTAGTGGAGACCTAGTTATCTAATATCACTGAGAGCACAGTAGAGAAAGGCATTGCATATCTTCCAGAAACACTTTTGGGAGGACCAGAAGCAAACTGAGAAATTGTGCTGGGAGAGAGTCTACATGCGCATGCCCTTCGGCATAGCAATTCCACTTCTAGAAACTAATCCCACAGAAATAATTGCAGAGACGGACAAAGATAAATCACGAGGAAGGCAGCCCCGGCATTACTTATAATCTTGAGGAATTGGAGACCACTAAATGTCTGGCAAGAAGCAATTGGTGGAATGAATTATGATACAGAAGGACTATGCTCTTGAGGAGAGATATTTAATGCGTCAAATAATGACACTGCTCAGGGAATATGTTCAAAGGCCGTAAACCCTGAAGTCCAACACTCTTAGTTTCAACCATTTCTGGGCAAACCTAAGGATCACCTGGTCCACAGATGAGGCTACATAAGTCTAGCAAGCAGACCTGGCTAACACGAGAATCAGCTTCATAGTCTGAAGACTTTTATTTTAGGGTTTCTTGATGATGTATGTGTCTAGTGTTGTAGTCTGAATGCATCTGTGTGTGCGTGTGTGTGTGTGTGTGCGCGCACGCGTGTGTATTTGCATGTGTGTGTGTACACATGTGCCCAAAGTTGATGGCAAACAGCTTTTCTGGATTGGTTTCTACTTATTTATTATCTCTCTGTTAGCTTGTCCAGCTTTTCTAACTAGCCAGTTTATGCCGACCCCCCTCACCTTTGATCTCTGCCCCTTGAGTGGTGGGTTTACAGGCAGCTGTCACACCCACCCAGCTTTTACATAGATCCTGGGTATTTGAGTTGTTGGGCAAATGTTTATCCACTGAAGCATCTTCCCAGCCCTACCTATTGTACTTTTTTTTAAAGACAAAAATAAATGAATGATTTAGTGTCAGGACTTAAAAAATCAATATCAAAAATAATTCAAGTTGCTAAGTGGGAGAAATTGTTTTTGCCATGTGTGTGGCAGTGTCCAGCACCAAGTGCAATTAAGAATTAAAAATTCAAAAGCCCAGAGAACCTGAGAGAAATGAATTCAGATGACTACAGCTATGAGCATTTAAAAGATGCAAAAGCAGAACTGTTGGATAGGGTGCATGGATTTGCAGTTGTTTTTGAATATATGTTTTATTTGTTTATTTTGTGTGTGTGTGTGTGTGTGGGCAGGCACTGTGTGTCCCTGTGAGGGACCAAGGGTGAATTATCCTGGATTGCTTCTACCTTCTTGCTTCACTCTGGGATTTCCCAGGTTCTACTTTCCAGGGCTAGAAGTGCAGGCTGCCGCCATTTCCACCTGGTGTTTTTACATAGGACCTGGGATCTGAACACAGAACCTTCTGTTTGCGAGACACAGTCTTAACCCTTGAGCCATCTCTCCAGCTTGGGTGCATGGATTAATAGCAGAAGGTTCTATTTCTGGGATGTTGCTTTTCTTTAAAGATTTTATTTTTATTTGATAGGGGAGAGAGGGGGAAGAGGAGAGGGAGGGAGGGAGGGAGGGAGAGAGAGAGAGTCATCTATACTGCTAATAATAAGGAATAACTTTCAAATACAGAAAAGCATAAGATTCATATTTAAACCATCTTGCACAACCCATGATAGCAAATTTACAAAGTCTTGGAGAAAAATGGGTAGTTTGTTATCAAAACATAAAATGAGAGAAAAATCTGAACAGACCAGTAACTGTGGCCAAATAGGGTTGTGGGCTCAGATGGTTTTACTGCTGTGTTTAATCTAAATTCAAACATCATGCAATTCTTGTGTAATTCAAATAATTCCAGTCCACAGGAAAAGATGATAGATCCCTAATTCTTTATATAAAGTATCATAAGCATAGCACACAAGAGAAAATTAGATGAGTTCCAATTGCAGATATAAAAGGAAATATTTCAAATAAACTATTACATGTTGAATCCAGATCTCCATTTATAAAATTATATGATATGGCAAATGGAATTAATTTTAGCAACACAAGGACTTCAGACATTGGAACTTTATCAGCGTAGTTTGTTACATCAACAAACCCTGGGATATCAATCAAGACTAGAAAGCTATTCAGTGAAACAGAAAGCTATTGTATAACAGCAAATAGAGGAGAATCAGAAGGAAGCTACCAGGAAAAAACAAATGTTGTTTCCTAACATATAGTGAATGATTTTTAAAGGACAAACCATTACAGAATTTCCTATTAAAAACTGGGATTTGATTTTATCATTGTATTTTATTGATCTTTTCAATACCAGCTAATACAAAATGAGCACAAAAAAATAATTGAAGCAGTCACAGAGAATACTGAAGGAAATAGGCAGTTTGACACAAAGGCAACACTAAAACCCCACAAAAATGTATTATAAACCATGAACATTGAGAACATAAATTTGGGGCTGGAGAAATGTCTCTGAGGTTAAGCCTTTGCCTCCCAAGCAAAAGGACCTGAGTTCAGATCTCAGGATTCCATGTAAAAATGCCAAGCAGAAATGGTAGTGGCTTGTACAGGGCCTGGGAAACTCCAAAGCAAAGCACTCAGGGATTACAGTCCGGGATCATTCCAGATGCTGTCCTTGGACCTCCACAGGCACACTGCCCTGGTTTACACACACACACACACACACACACTCGTATGCACACATGTAGAAAAGAATATAAATTCATAGTGAACAAAGTTAATTCCCATTCAGAATAACAAAGGCGTGGCTATTCATGAGCTCTGTCTGAAACTAGGGACTGGGTGTGAGGTGTGGGGGGACAGAAAGAAGGGAGGAAGGTTCAAGAAAGACAGGCACTAAGGAATAGAAGCCATTAGGCAAGAGGTATATCAACATTGGCAACAGGATGAGCCCAGGGTCTGAAAGAAGTCTCAGCCCCGCCAGCTAGAGCAAGTGTCTGCCTTTGAAGCCTTCCTTCAAAAGGGGAAAAGAAGTCTTGCACCTTAGGGGAACAGGCTTAGTCAACATTTGCCACTTGTGCCGTGTAACAGAGGGAGACGGTCGCAGGCATAAGCGACTTGACTATGAGACATTGATCTATCATTTTTTGGGTAGGGGAGTGAGGTTCAGTTAACAGGTGACCTGTGCCATGTGATAGTAGAGAGCTAGTAGAGGGCTGCCTCTTTCTGGGCAGAGTGGCTGCTGGCTGTTGGCTGATGACTGGAAGCTACTGGATGGCGACTGGTGGTTAGTGGCTGGGGGTTGGTGACTGGTGGTTAGTTGCTGACAGCTGGTGGTTAGTGGCTGGCAGCTGGTGGTTAGTGGCTGGTGACTGGTGGTTAGTGACTGGTGACTGGTGGTTAGTGGCTGGCAGCTGGTGGTTAGTGATTAGTGATTGGTGACTAGTAGTTACTGTTTGGCAGCTGGTGGTTAGTTGTGGGGGCTGGTGGTGCTCTTGCCTCGCTTCTAGCCCTTTGTGTAGGGCCTGAGTTCCCTATCGCTTAACCACTGTCAAGTTACTTTCTCTGCTGCTGTGAGACAATACTCGGACTCAGCTTTTGGGAAGCAAAGGAGATTTATTTGGCTTATAGCTCCGGAAGGGTGATGCCATCCATTATGGCAGAAAAGGCACGTCTGGCTGGAAGAAGCTGGAGATGGGTTCAGGTCACTGCAGACATCATGGAGGCGGAGAGAGCTGTCTGCCCATTGCAAGGACAGACTCTTCATGGAAGCAGGGCGGGGCTAACCATCCTCAAGGCCCGTCCCCTGTGATGTAACTTCCTCCAGCAAGGCTCCACTTCCCAAAGGTGCCACGACCTTCCCGAACACCAACATCAATGAGGATCCAAACACATGAGCCCTTGGGGAGGGGGGACAGCTCACATTCCAGCCATGACAGCCATTATTGGTTGGGATTCTATCCATTAGCTAACTGGCCTTAGGGGTGAGGGAGAGGACTGGGAAGCAACTTGAGTATTGGATACTGTTTTGAGAGCCAGCTTTCCTTGAGCACAGTCACACCCAGACAATTTCTACTGACCCACTGAAACTCCCACCTCACATCCCCTGATGGAAAATTCCTGCCTCTACAGAGATGGACAGCTGGTGCTGAGCCACCTAATGACATAAATGCTAAATGAAGCATTAAAGTCTCTCCTCCTCCTCTTCTTCCTCTACCTGTTCCTCTCCTCCTCCTTTTCTTTCTTCTCTTTCTGCTCTTTCTCCTCTTTCTCCTTTTCCTCCTCTTTCTCCTCTGGCTCTATTTCCTTCTCCTCCTCCCTCTCCCTTTCCTCCTGCTTCTTTGAATTTCCCATCTAAAAGTACCAGGGAAAGGATATTTCCCTTCACAAGGGAATCCTGGACATGATAAACAAATGAATGTGTGCCTGTACCATCCAACTGGATTCTGTTGACAGATGCTGTGGCAGCTTTGTGCCTGGAAGGGACTTGGGTCTCCACACATCAGCATTCACGGATACCCTGGGCATGCCTACCCTCAGGGAACACACTTCTGGGGAGAGAGAAAACATATTCTCACCAACCAGGGTCTGGTACTTGGCGGGTGAGGGTCATGCATTTCTCCACAAACCGCATTTCAGGAGCACGGCAGGTCAGACTCATCGCAAGCACAAAGCCAAAAGTGTGAGAGAAGCTTGGGGAGGGGCAGGTCCTTCCTGACAATTGATGGAGGTCAACAGGAGAGGCGAGGATTGGTGGGAAGAGGAGCAGGGCAGGCCTATGGTGACTAGAGGCCGGAAAGGACAAAATAGCTACTTTATCAGTTTAATGTATTATTGAACAGAACCAAACATACAGCTTTAAGTTTTTTTTTTCCTTCTTAAGAACTGAACCTAGGAACATTGACTGAAGAACCAAAAAGAGACACAAGGCACCAGGTAGTATGGAGATAGGAAGCTTATTAAGTATCAGACCTGAGGTGTAAGCTAGACTGTTCTCAGAGCAGGCAGTGGGGGGAAAAGGGAGGAGAAGCTATTATACCCAGATATTTCTACATACCTGCCGAAATTCAGAGTAAACATTCTTCAGAGAAAATTCCTGTCGTCAGACTGGGAAGGTCACTCAGTGGCTAAAGAGCTTGTGACTTAAAACAAAGGACTGATATCTAGATCATGTCAAATGCCAGGTGGATGTGGATGTGGCACCTGTAGTATCAGCCTCAGAAGGCAGAGACTAGGAATCCCTAGAGCACGCTGGCTGTAAGACTAAGGGTGAACTCTGTGATTAGAGACTGTCTCAAAAGAATAAGGTGGAGGAGTGACTGAGGATGATTCCTGATGTCAAGCTTAGGCACATGCATGCACACACACACACACACACACACACACACACACACACACACACCCTATAGACATATGAAGATAGAAAACAAAAATCCCTCATTATCCCAGCTGGAGTTCGACAGCTTCTGCATTTTCTTTCCTGGCTTTTCACCTTCAGCGATACTCTGACCTGCTCTGCCCTTCTGTATCAAGTTTTTTCTTTCCCTCCTCCCCTCCTCCCCTTTCCTTCCCCTTCCCTATGCTTTGCTATGTTATGCATTGCTCTGTTCTCTAACAATCAACTTGCTGATTTATGCTCAGAATCCCCAATCAGACTGTAAATTCCTTGATGAATGCAGTCCTGCCCTGCCAGACCTTATATCTTCATCCCCAAGCGTAATACTTGGAGCACAGTAATCGGTGGTCAGGGGATATAGTGACGTACAGAACTGTTGACTGACAGGATGAATAGAAAGAGGGAGGCCATACTTCATCAACTGACACATGAGTTGGCATGGGGGAAAAACATGCAGATTTGGAAGTGATTTGAAGTGGCAGTGAGAAAAAGGATTTTGATATTGTCCAAGGTGTCTCCAAGACGGGAACTTATGACTTTTGCTTCTTTTCCTTTGATTTGGGATCCACATAAAGCCTTTATTGTTTTAATTGGTGATGTCAAAGTTCAGGAAAATGTTATTTCACACTACTTTTTAACAATTTGTGTGTGTGTGTGTGTGTGTGTGTGTGTGTGTGTGTGTGTATGTGTGTATGTGTATTATGTGTACCACTATGTGTACCAGTTGAGGGTCCAAGGGTGACTTCAGGAATCACCCTGGATTGTTTGCCTCCTTTTTACTTTGCTCTGGAGTTTCCCAGGCTCTGTCCACGAGGCCAGAAGTATAGGTTGCAGCCACTTCTGTCTTCCATTTTTATGTGGGACCTGGGATCTGAACTCAGGACCTTCTGCTTGTGAGGCAGTGTCTTAACCCCTGAGCCATATCTCACACCCAGGATATTGTTTAATTGTGTCAACAGAACAGAAACTAAGAGTTTTTTTCATGCACATGTCAGGATAGGGCCATGTCACTCACGTGCTACCCAGGCCACACTCACGTTAGTAGCCTCGTCTCAGGTCTCTTCTCTCCTAGCTCATGGGACAGTTATGCGCCAAGTACATATTCCTGTCACTGTATCCTTTGAAGAAGGTACCAGTGTGAGTTGCATCTCTCTTGAGCAACCCATAGCCTGAATCCCACCTGTGTCTCTGTTGCAGACATTCCTCTTTGGCTGCTATGAGACAATATGAAAACACAACTTAGTGGAAAAATAGGTTAAACTAGGCTGATGGTTCTAGATGGGATCTAGTCCATCATGGTGGAAATCACACCACAGAAGGCAGGCTGGAGGCAGAAGCAAGAGGCTGATTCAGGCCTCTGCAGACATCAAGAGGCAAAAAGAGCAAGAGAGCCAGAGGAAGCAGGGCTGGGCTATCAAACTTCAAAGTCCACACCCTGTGACCTCCAGCAAGACTCTACCTCTTAAAGGTGCCACAATCTTTTCATGCATTAACACCGATTAAAGATTCAGACTCAAAAGCTGGTGGAGAGCAAGTTGCATCCAATGTGTGGCGTCCCACACTCGGGTCCCTCCTGGCTCCAGGTGTTTGCATTTGCTGCCTTTTCTAAATGCCGCTCTGTCCCTTGATGTGTATTAAATACCACATGACGTGGTCTGCTGTGTGAATTGCTAAATGGATAAGGTAGCCTGGGTTCCATATTAGAACATCAAAAATCTCTGGCACTTGCAAACGAAAAAGCACAGTCTCATATTCGGGACTCTGCTTGTGAGGATTGAAGCATCCTTCGCAGGAAGTCTGTGTCTGAAGTCACCTTCGCGTGACATGTGGCTTTGCCTTCTTGCCTTCTTGCAGGAAAGATTGCAGTTAGGAAGAGGTTTAGAGGTGCAGAGATGGGGGGGGGAGGCTGGGGGAGAAACCAGAGCTGAGGCATAACTCAGGAAGTTCATTGATTCCACAAACATCAGCTGAACATGGGGCCTGTTGTGGTTTCCTAGTGCTGGAAACTGTGCTATATCCCAGGTGCATCATCAAGCTGCCTCTTTTTCTGAATCTCTTGCTTGAAAGCAAAATCCAGATGCTTTCTGGCAAAGAAGGAAACAGCTGAGTGCTCCAGGCTCCTTCAAGACTTTCCTCTCTCCCTCCTTAACAACGTGCAGTGCAGATCTGTTATCTTTGTAAGTGAAAAGCTACCTGACTATTTCTCAAGCCACTCTTCCAGGCGTGGGCAGATCAGGGCCAGGTGTTTCTGAATCCAGGAGAGTGAACTTCAGTGTTTTGCCGAACATCAGTCAGAGTTCAAATGCATGCTCATTAATCATACCTTTGCTTTGCCTTTTGGACATTTTTATAGCATTGTGGGACACTATGATAACAGTGTTAGTGTAATGTGACAAAATTATAATAAAATAATATAACAGTTTAATGTCATCAAATATATGCTATTTAATAATAGTGGCTCTTTGTGACCGTGACCAGTAGCTTAAACTTATTTTCTTCTCCTTATAGGACCACTGGACTTAACAAAGCTTGTCTGCATTCACCCAGCAACATAATGAATAGATTAGCTGTGATTTATGCATTATCATAATATGCATTATGCATACTTAATAAAGAGTTATGCATAAGGGCCTCCTCTTATATACAAGATGGAGCAGATAGACACAGAAGCAATTGTCTTCAAACAACTTCGGCATGAGCTGGAGTGGGGAAAGGGAGCTTGTGGTACAAACAGGAGGACCTGAGTTCAGAGACCAGCACCCACCTAAAAATCCAGATACGGCCATGCATACAGACAACCCCAGCGTTGGGGGCAGGAGGCAAAGGCAGGAGGATTGGTGGAGGCTGGTTCCAGTCATTGCAGCCTTCAAGGAGACAGAAAGAGCAAAAGCAAAGTCCAAGAGGAAACAGGGCTGGGCTACCAAAACCTCAGGGCTTGCCCCCTGTGGCCTGCCTTCTGCCAGCAAGGTTCCACCTTCAAGTGTGTGACAACCTTCCCAAAGATTAACACCAGCTAAGGATCCAAACTCATGAGCCTGTGGGGGCAATGCGCAATGAAGGGAAGAAGGCTAGGTGAAAAATGAAGGGTCCTACTGGTAAGACAAGAGAGAGAGAGAGTGTTTATCTGAAGGCCTGGGCTGTGTTCAGTGTTTCTTGAGACATGTTGGGGGAAGCAGCCCTTGCTCTGAGTTGCTTCTTGTGAAATGTGAGCTTTGCTGGGAAGGCCGGCAGAAGCTGCCAAGCTGGACAGGGATGTCTTTTTAAAAGACATCAGGTAGCCATCAAAGGAAAGGGTTATTATGGTATGCTGCAGCCGCAGTGTGACCTTTGGAGAAATACTCTCCGCTGTGCACTTGGCAGCGGCTTTATCTGTGTCTGTTATCACAATCCGGTTAATGGCAGGCCTGATATTTAGTACCTCAGAGGAAAAGTGTAAAATGTCCCTGACATTTTTAAGAAATCAGGGCTATAATCAATAGTGTCTTTAACCCTGTGTGTGGTGGAGCCGCAGAGATTCAGGCCTCGCTCCAGGCTGGCATCGTTAGACTGACTTCGTTCCTTCCGAGCTAGTCTGGCTCTCTTAGAACCAAAGGTCTATTTAGTTGAACTCTGCTGAATCTCAATTCTTATTTTTATTGAACGAAAATGTCACCCCAAGCGTTGTCGAAGGCAAAACCAATGAACAAACTCATTTAAGTGAAAACTTAATCTACATTTTTGTTTGTTTCTGAGAGAGGGTCTTGCTTAGTTTTCAGTGTTTCTGAGGGATGGTCTTGCTTAGTTTCCAGATCAGGGTGGCCTAGAACTTATTATGTAGCTCAGATTGGTCTCTAATTTCTAGGTAATCCTCCTGCTATAGCCTCCCTAAATGCTGGAACTTCAGACACAGCCCTGCTGAGTCTACTTAACATATATTTATTTTTGGTTTTTAGAGGTATGTGCATATGGGGTGCTTGCATATGTGTGTGCATGTGTGTTCACATATGGGTGATTGCATGTATGCACGTACATGAATATATTTGAGTATGTGTGCCCATGGAGGTCCAAGGCTGATTTCGGGAATTATTTTCTATCATTCTTCCACCTTATTGTTGCGAGCCTGAGCCTCTAATTAAACCAGGCACATCATTAGGACTAGTTTGGGCATTCCCAGGCTCCACCTTCCAGGGCTAGAATTACAGGCAGGTCAGACACGCCCATTTGGCATTTGTATCTCAGCTCCAAATTCAGATTCTATTGCTTGGGAGGTAAAGGCTTTAGTTCCTGAGCCATCTCCCTAGCTTCTTACTTAATGTGCCTTTTTTTAAAAAATATTTTATTTATTTACTGTGTGTGTGCGTGTGTGTGCATGTGTGTGTGTGTGTGTGTGTGTGAGAGAGAGAGAGAGAGAGAGAGAGAGAGAGAGAGAAAGAGAGAGGGCACTGTGTATCTTTATGGAGAGACCAAGGGTGAATTTAGGAATGCTGGATTGCTTCTTCCTTCTTCTTGCTTAGCTCTGTGATTTCCCAGGCTCCTCCCACCAGAGTCAGAAGTGCCGCCTGGCATTCTTACATAGGACCTGGCATTGGAACTCAGGGCCTTCTGCTTGCGAGGCAAAGTCTTAACCCCTGAGCCGTCTCTCCAACCTCAATGTGCCTTTTCAAGTCAGAGCATGTATGGACTCTTCACTTGATTTTTAAGTCCTTTCAACTACTGAATTTGCAGGAAATTATGTGGCCAGAAATATCCAGAAGAGACTTTCAGGAAGTGGACTGGCGTCATCTGGAGTTTGTTAGCAGAAGCAGACTTTTCCTTCCCTCCTTTCATTCTTGGGCTTCTTTCTCTCTAACGACTGGGGGCAAATGTGCTGAAGTCGCATCTGGATCTTGGGAGACAGAAAAAGATGATGATGTCTGTGGTCTTTATTTCCTCCATTTTGCTTTGCTGGTGCATTTTGCTGCTTGACAGCTTCATCCACATATACAGACACGCACATACATGCATCTAACCCATTCTATTTTCCCCCTTTTATTTTTTTTATAATAATTTTATTATTTTTCTTTTCTCCTCCCTTTGTCTCTATTCCATCCCCTCTTCCTTCCCCTGCAGACCCTTCACGTCTTCTGTCACACTCTCTCCTATGTTTGGCTTTTCTTTTCACTTGAGCTCCATGTTTTCTTATCTTCCCCCACTTCTAACTCCTCTTCCCAGTAATTCTTTTTCTTCCCATACTCGTGTCCTTTTGTTTGATTTTGTGTCTCTGGCCTTGGGACCATCTCCCTTCTCCCTGTGGGTCCTCCCTCGCCTCCTTCTCTGAATCTGCTAGTTGCCCACTGTTTATCAGGGGTTTCTCCTCTGTTCCTATGGGGTCATCCCCATGTGGGGCTGCTATAGTGTAGGTGTCAGTAATCACCTCTGTTTGTTGTATTGGTTACTCTTGTGTGTTGCTGTGAGAGAGTACCCAGTGGCAAACAACTTAAGGGAGAAAGGGAGATTTCTTCAGCTTAAGGTTCCAGAAGGAAGATACAGTCTCTCACGGTAGAGGGGGCACGGCTGGCTGGCAGAAGTTGGAGGAGGCCTAGGTCACTGCATAGATCTTGGAGGCCGAGAGCTGCAAGTCATCTTGCTACAAATCAGACTTCTCCCGGAGGTAGGGTGGGACCGATCCACCTCAAGGCTCCACCTCCTCCCGGTGACCACCTTTCTCAAGCAAGGCTCCACCTCCTCCCGGTGACCACCTTTCTCAAGCAAGGCTCCACCTCCTCCTGGTGACCACCTTTCTCAAGCAAGGCTCCACCTCTCAAAGGTGCCGTGAGCTTTCTAAACACATGAGACTGTGGGGGACACATTTCAAACATGACAGTTGTGGGTTTGAGATTTCCATAGCTGTGTCATTTATGGGAGTTAAAACTATAGCAGTTTCTCTTTATGGTGCAGAAAATACGTGAGCAAACACCTTACGGGAGCAAGAGGTTTACTTGGCTTCTGATTCTTGGTGAGGCTTCATCGGCAGGACAGGAAAGCTTGCAACACAGCCGAGGGAACCGGCCACACCACATCACAAGGATTGCTGCAAGAGGGCAAACCTGCTTACTTGCCTGCTTGCCAGCCTGCCAATGTATTGAACCAGCTCTCTCCATCTTATCCAGCTGCCCAGGGCATGGTCCCACCCACCGTGTTGTGTGCCTTCCCACAACAATTAGACACTCTTCCACAGACTTGCCTTCACTTGCTAATTCTTCACAGATACACCCAAAAGTTCAGCCTTATGTTGTCAACCATCTCCCCGGAGTGCGCCCATATTCTTTGGGCTATAAAATTAGAACCTAAAATGCAAAGGACTTAAAGAAATTAACAACAATATCAAACACAAACTCCAAGCTCTTTTTGAGAGTTGACCAAGACACTGGACAGATCTGAGCAACCATGAAAGGGGTCTCTTGGGATCTCCCACCCCTCTACCGGCATAATCAATGTAAAGACACCAGGCAGAAATGGCTACAGCAGCCTGCCCTTCCGACTCTGGTGGGTGGAGCCTAGAAAAAATCACAGAGTGAAGCAAAAAAGAGAGAAAACAATTCAGGATGATTCCTAAAGTCACCCTTGGTCCTCCACGGGGACACCCAGTGCTTTCTCTCTCTCTCTCTCTCTCACTCACATACACACACAATAAATAAATAAATAGATAAATAAACAAACAAATAAAATAAAGTCTTTTCTGTCTCTTCGACCTACTGTCCCTTCATAAGGCATACTGACTTGGATGTCTTACACCAAACCATCAGACATAGCACCTTTCTTTTGTACTGTATGAAAAGGGGCAGGTATCCTCTCAAATCAGGCTTCATCTGGGAGCTGGAAATTGACTGAGCTGATGTATGGTTTTCAAGAGAGTGGCCTATATATTTTCCTGGGTCCCCCTGCTTCTTTCTTCTGTGTCTAAAATGAAGGTTAGTGAAACTTGGCTCCCAGTGGGAGCCTCCACCCGAGATTGATAAAAAACCCGGTGGAGGCAACGTGGATATTTCAGAGAATAGCATCATGAAGCAACCCTGCAGTTTTCAATTAGGATCCTGGGACCAAGGCTGTCAGTGTAGGGAAAACACACCCCGCTGAATGTCCACTCAGGGTTTCAGGTGGCTGGCCAGGGTGAAAAGTGGGGTATCGGGGTCTTATTACCAGAAGGACGCCACCTTGATTTTCTTCTCCTGATAAAGGGTTTGGCAGATGGAAGAAATGAGACACAGGCGGGAGACGCTGCGCTTGGAGGCTTCTAGCCAGGAAAAGAAGCCTTCACGTGTGGCCGTGCTGGAAAAAAGAGAGAGTGGCAAAGGCCAAGAGGAAGATAGTCACAGGGCAGCAGGATCCTCCTTTGTATTTATCTGTTTGCTTAGTTGATGGGTTTGATTCTGAGGGGAAATCTGTTTGGGAATCAAATGCAGGCTAAAGTATTTGATCCATGTCTTTGTTAAGAATCTAAAACTTGCAAGATTGTAAGAGCCTAAAGATGGGGAGGACCAGCGATGTGCAAGATACTCCACACAAGTTAGGGCCACAGAAGCCACAATCAGACTTTGCATGACCTGCACAACAACTGACATGTCAACAGCCCCCCAAAGTCTAGTTTGGATCACAGGCACTAGATCCTTAGAGGCAAGGGATTAACAGCCATAATAGTGTTCCCATACTAAAGGGAAGCCCAAGAAAGGGCTCTGGGCAATGCCACTGAGTCCTTACACCTCACTAGAGTGGAGGACTCAGAAGGAAGTTTGGCATTCACACACACAAAAAGATGCTCTAGGGAATGGGGGGAGGGGGAGTCACTGGGAGAAGGGGAGGGAGGGGAGTGAAAGGAAGGGGAAAAAGGGGGGAAGATGTAAGGGGGACTGGAGAAGGGTGGAGGGAGGGGTACTTATTAAGCTTGTATGATTGGGGAAAAATAAATAATATAAATAAAAAAGAATCTAAAACTTTCTTTTTCTTTCTTTTTTTCTTTCTTTCTTTCTTTCTTTCTTTCTTTCTTTCTTTCTTTCTTTCTCTCTCTCTCTCTCTCTTCTCTTCTCTTCTCTTTCTTTTGACTTGTTCTTCAGAGAGAGAACATGAGAGAGCAAGAAAGAGAGAAAGAGAGTGAGCGAGCGTGTGCATGCTGTGACTGTGGGCAATGTTCAAAGACATTCCAAGACATGCTAGGTAGCTCTCTCTGCTTGCCAAGTTTGCTTTCTGGACTCTGGGGATTGAACTCACGTCATCAGATTTAGAAATGGACACCTTATGTTCTGAGTCATCTCACTGAAAGAGAGAGAGAGAGAGAGAGAGAGAGAACCAGGAAGAGACAGAGGGACAGAAAGAGACAGAGAGAAACTGTGATAACAGATATTTGCTTTCCCATAGGGTTCCTCAGTTGCTAATGTTATAGAAGCCCCTAGGCATGAATAGTGTTTACTCTAACTAGTGTGGCTTTGAGGGTGTTGATAACTGTTTTGAAAGGAAATCACCCTCTCTGGACAGGGTTGACATTGTATGAGCAGTTGATGAAGATGATTTTGAATTTCCCTAAACAAATGCCATGAGAATACCTGGGCAGCAGGAGAGGAATCTCAAGAGGGGGCCTTTGCATGCAGTGTGCCAACTTTTAAACTAATGAATATATACACTCAGCTGTTATGTTATGACCTATCTGCAAGAGACACAATTTATCGAAGTATCCCCTAAATCTTATAAAAACAGTTGACTACTTCTTTTTGCCCCCCAATATCTTGGGGGAGATTTTATTTTACTATTTTATTTAGGAAAGGCTTTATTGCTCTGCTAGCATACAATTAGAATGTACTTATGTTTGCGGGAGCTACACAGAATTTGTGCTCCTTCATCAAACCATTTACTTAAAATGCAAGGCCACATGTTGATGCCATGTCTGCAAACGAAACATAAACGTTTCTTAATTCACCTTTATGTAGCTATCATTACTCTGACAAATGGAGATAGTTCCTGCAATTTCCTTCCCTACATGCTGCTTTTGGGTTCTGTGTGGCTCTGTCTTCCAGAGTGTCTGCATCACACAGGTGTAAGAGGAAGCATGGCAGGTGTTTTACAAACATTAGTTAGTGTTGAAAGTGCCATGAAAACTCAGATTCATAGAGAACTCAGGGCTAATTGGAGAGGCAATCCACTTTCTTGTTCTCATCCCAAGGCCCCTGGAAGCAGAGAATTTCTTTATGACATGACATCAAGCTTCTTTTAAGACAGGCTGACTATCAAAATTCAAGTCTTCAGTGTATCTATCTTTATAATCTCCTTGGTGGTGATTATTCTTAAATATTCTTTTCTCTATGATGCCTCTGTGAATGTGATTTATACTTTAGTTTCTGTATTAGTTAATCCCAGGGGTGTCAATTTGACACCCCTGGGATTAACTAAGATCAGTTGAGACCGCCTGAAGAGATTATCTAAATCAATACATTTACAATACAAAGATCAGCCCATTGGAACCTCCCTAGGTCTCATTGGAACCTCCCAGTAGTAGACCAGATGAAAGAAACCACAGAACAGAAGACAGGTAAGAAGAGAGACTCTCCAGGAATCCTCCAGCCTTCAGTCATCACCCACTAGCCTCCAGGATGTTTGCAGTGACCTAGTTGCCTCCAGCTTCAGCCACCAACCATGTTGCCTCTGCCATGAAAGACTGTATCTGCCCTCTGGAACTGTAAGATGAATGCATTTTCTTTTCTCCCTTAACTTATTTGACTTTGGGTATTCTCTCACAGCAATATTAAGAGTAACCGTTACAGTTTCCTAGTGTATTAAAACTCTTCTGACATTTGCGTTGCGTATGTGTTCCGAAGTTCTGTTGAGTTCACTTGCACTTTGTGTATGTGAAGTCATGAGTTTTCTACATATATCATTTGTCTTTTTCTTTTTTACTTCTTTTCTGATTTGGATGCCTTTTATTTCTATATCTTGCCTAACTTCCCTGGCAAGGACTTCTATAAGCATATTGAGAAAAGATAGTAAGCGTGAATATCTTTGTCTTATACATGAGCTTAGAGGAAAATATTTCAGAGTTTTACCCTGGTAGCTATGAAGTCTTCACACATGGTCTTTATTCACATGATTTCTTCGAATTCTTAGTTCATTGATTTTTTTTTTTTTTTTACTTATCATCACTTTCCCAAAGGAAAAAAGACAAAATGTCTGCATAAGGACAGATACATGCATCATAAAAGTATTAATTCATCACAGCCAAGAATCTTTTTTTTTTGCTATCCAAAAATTATTTGGTTTATTTTTCTAAACTATATATATATATATATATATATATATATATATATATATATTAAAGTTTATTTCTATCAAATTGAATTGATTATTTATTTATTTATTTATACATTTATTATTATTATTTCCGCTCATACAAACTTAATAGGTACACCAGTTCCTTCCCTCCCTCCTCCTCCCCCCAAACCCCGTGCTCCCCCTCCCCTCACCCCTCCCTCCCCATCCCCCAGTGCCTCCCCCCCAATCCCCAGAGAATCCTTTAATGTGCATACCAGACTCTCCTCTGGGCCCTCCTCTCTGATGACGTACAAGGACCTAGCGGCCTTTCCCTGAACCCTTTCCCGTGTTCCCCTTAAGCATAGGAACACTACTGTGGCTGTCAATCCCTTGCCTCCAAGGATCTTGGTGCCTTTAGCAGATGCTAGACTTTGTGAGGTCAATAGTGTGTTGGACATTGCGCAGGGCATGCAAAGTCCAATTATGATTGCTTCAGCCCTAACTTGTGTGGAGTATCTTGCAAATCATTGCTTCTCCCATCCTTTTGCTCTTACAATCTTACTGCCCCCTCTTCCGCAAATGTCTCTGAGCTTCAAGATGGGGAGAGATTAGGCTGGCCTAGTTCTAGGTGGTTGATATAGAGTCTCTGAAGTTCTGGATTGTGGTTTGTTGATTTTCTTTGCAGTTTTGCTGCTCCTGCAATGCCCTTCACTCCATCCTGATGGGCATTCTATGTCACCCCCTGGCCAGAGACAAAAAGCTGATAAACTGGAGTCTTGTTATAAGAGCACATTCAAAGGTAGATCTAATAAAAGTAGGAAACCACAGTGAGGGAGGGGTCAATCACCCAATTGCAAAATGGTTACTTTTTATCTGCCAGACTATATGCCTTCCCCTTCTGGTGAGATCATACCCCCTCAGTTGTAAATGATCAGGAACGAACGTCTGTGAACTTAACCAGGTGTCACATTACTTACTTGCAGTCCTTGATGGAGGCCTATTTTCTCTGCTGTAATATGGTCCCCTATCTCCTTGTTTCTGGTGTGGCCCTCCAATCCCGTCCCTCCTGTTCATAATCCTTGCAATTACTGTAGGTATTACATAGATTTACCTTCGAGTGTCTCAAGATGGGCTGGGTGGGTTTGGTACTAGGAGCCACCTATTAGGGAGTACATACGGCACTTAATTTTCTGGGTTTGGGATACTTCACATAATATAATTGTTTCTAATGACATCCATTTCCCGGCAAATTCCAGTAATTCATCATTTTTGATGGCTGAGTAGTACTCCATTGTATAGATGTACCACAGTTTCCTTATCCACTCGTCAACTGTTGGACATTTGGGCTGATTCCATGACTTTGCTATTGTAAACAGTGCTGCTATGAACATGGTCGTGCTTGTGCTATCGAGGCGAACCTCTGCTGCATGGGGGGTTATTCCCAAAAGTGGAATAGCAGGGTCATATGGCATTTCAATCTTTAATTTCTTTAAGAATCTCCAGACGGCTCGCCAGAGTGGCTGTATGAGCCTGCATTCCCACCAGCAATGTAGGAGAGTTCCCCTCTCTCCACATCCTCTCCAGCATTTGTTGTTGCTTGTATTGTGGATTTTTGCCATCCTGACTGGGGTGAGATGATATCTCAGGGAAGTTTTGATTTGCATTTCCCTGATGGCTAAAGAAGTGGAGCATTTTTTAAGATATTTGTTAGACATTTTAATTTCATCCCTGGTAAAGTTTCTTTTAAGTTCTAGGGCCCATTTTTTAATTGGGCCATTGGTTTCCTACAGCCAAGAATCTTATGCTCTGCAGACTCCCCATTGGCTGTTGAATGGGGAAAATGTGGAACGCCTGTGTAATGGTATACTTTTCCATTGTCAAAATTTTTTGGAAAAAGATGTACATGTAGCAATAACGGTGGATTGTAAAAGCATTACATGCAAGTGAAAATAGTCATACCCACAAGACTATGAATTCCCTGATTCCATTAGTAGGAACTTTGTAGAAAAGACAAAACTCTAGAGAAACAAAACAAAACAGTTGCTGCCTGGTACCGATTACGAATATGGGGATCAGCTAAAAATCAATATGGAGGAGCATGTGAGGGTCAAAGAGCTGTTATTCTCTCACTGCACGGATTCCCTATGGAATGATGTTTTGTTTTATATCACTAGCATTCTACATCATACTTCTATGAAACCAGCTGTTTTGAATTCCCCAAAGAACGGGATCATGAGATAACCATCTTTCTTTGCCTGAGTTATTATTCTGCTGATCATAATGTCTTCCACGTCCATCTAGGATGGTGCAAGTAGCAGCAGGTATAGCAGTTATTCTTCTCTGTTTCTACAAGACACCACTGAGACTCAGCCAATTTAAGGGAAGAAAGGCAAATTTATTCGGCTTATGGTTCTAGAGGGGACATATAGTCCTTCATGGCAGAAAAGGCATGGCAGGTGACAGAAGCCGGAGGCAGCCTAAGTCACTGCAGACATCAGGGAGGTTGAGAGCTGCTGCTACAAGTTCAAGAGCATCAGACTCACTCACTCAAGCAGGGTGGGGCTAACCCACCTCAAGGCCCACCCCTTGTGACTGCCTTCCTCCAGCAAGGCTCCACCTTCTAAAGGTGCCACAACTTTCCCAGACAACTAAAGTTTGAACACATGAGCCCGTGGGGGACCACTCACATTCCAAACCATCACAGCAGAATTTCATTCTTTTAGTGACCAAATAGTATTCTGTCGTATATATGTGCCATATCGTCTTGATTCATTCATCTGGTGATTGATTGATTTCATTTTGTGATCACTGTTAGTCACAGTGAATAAACATGTGAGTATCACCATGCCAAGTAGAAGCAGAAGTTGCCCGGCACTGGGAGCTAAAGGGCTGCTTTTAAAACAGTTGGATTTGAATGATCTCTGCGGGTGAGTGTCCCTCGAAGCGCATACGTACTCACTGATAAACTACTACAAGGACTGTGTGATGCTTAGCCATGACAAGTCGACCAATCTCTGCAAGTGGCACAGACATTACGGTACACATGCATTTACTATTCTTAAAGACAGTCTGGAGGTTCTAGTGCACAGAATCCCCCAGAGTCCTTTGCTGACACAGACTTTTAATGTGAGAGTCCCTCTGGCCACTCAAAGGCAGTAAGTCGGTGCTTGACTTATCACACGCCCTCTTGTGGAAGATTTTCAGTCACCAAAACACACACACACACACACACACACACACACACACACACACACACACAGAAATGGGTTGGCTCATTGGCAAAGTGCTTCTGTTAAACAGTGACGTTGCAGGGCCAGCTTGAAAGCTCAGTGGTGAAAGGTGCCTGTGTCCAACCTGGCAACCTGAGCTTCATCCCCAGAGCCTACATGGTGGAAGGGTGGAAGTGGGGAGCTGACTTCCAGAAGTTGTCCTCTGACCTCCTCTATATGTGGGTTGCTACACATACATGCCTGCTCTCTCTCATTAAAACTAATTTTGACAAGTGTATCAAGGTCACAATTGATGCTTATATTAGGGAAAGCTAAGTGCAAGTACAAGGGAACTTTCCATATCACTTTAGAAGCTTCTGATATAACCTGCTAAGATTACTCATTAAGTTGAGAGTGAAGACCTTAGCTTTGGAGCACCCTCTGTGGGAGAGCACTTGTCTAGTATAGCACTGGGTTCACCCACCAGTGCTGCCAGAAAAAAAGGAAAGAAACAAACAAAAAGTCTTTATGAAAAATCATGAAGGTGTGAAAGTTAATGAAACAGGTTGCACGGTCCCCACAGCCAGATGGGAGGTGCTCTCAGCACTCAGCCTAGAAGACTTCTTCTGCAGCAGAGGTGATTGTTACTGGAAAGCATGACTTGCCCCAAGGCAGAAAATAAGTGACGGCAGACTGCTTGCTCCCAAACAGGACATCTAAGCCTCACCCACCCTCACCCAAGGCTCAGGGAACATGAGCGTAAGCTTGAAGTGGAAGGTGGTGGGCTGGGCATTATCTCCTGGGCATGACATAGCTGGGATGTACAAGATCTCATGGCAGATACCCATACATACACAAGAATTGCCCTGGAACTGTCTTATCCACATTTCACCATAACATCAGAGAGATCTCAAGAAGCCCCACACCTCCCTGAGAGACTGAGGAGGACTCATACTAATGGGGACGCAAAGGAGGACGCTTTCCTCTATCCACTGATCTAGGATGCTTGCAGGAGCGTGAACCAGGTCAGACACAAGTCATCACAGACTCGATGAAGCACAGTGCTCCACACAGGTGAAAAGATTTGAAAATAGGAGGGAGCCAGGTGGGGGAGATGAAGGGCTGTAAGGGGAAAAGGAGGGGGTATGGGATTGGGGACTAAGGGTTGATAATATTCTAAAGTCAGTATATTCATGTATAAAACATTAAAAATAAAATAAAATAATAGGATCATAGAATTATGAAATATCATTTTCCAACATCATAATACTATAAATATTTAATAACACATGTAAGTAAATTGTACAGAATCCCAAATCCTCCTCAAAAATAAAAACAAAAAAGTCCCTAGAAGATACTTGGTTTTACTAGTACTGTGGGTAAATATGTCTTTAATACCAATTTAAGTAATTATAAATAGTTGAATAATTCTGAGAGTTTGGAAATCTTTTTTTGCGTATGCCACTGAGGAAGTGAGAAAAACATTTTAGGATTGAAGCAGATTTGCTGTCTTATATGTTTTTTTTTTTTGAATGTGTTTTTGCAGTACTTTCTTCCCTCCCTTCCATCACATGCTCCCCGGGGCTCCTTGGGAAGCACACACATGAGGTCCATGGTGGTTGGCGGAGCATATATAAAGTGCTCCTCTCAATCCATTGACGAATCCAAGAGAGAACAAGAAACAGAGCAAAGTGTGGATGAAATAACTACAAAGAATCAGTTCAAAGTCTATTCTGTTTCCTTGTAGGCGCCTCTTAGGTCTGCATCATGAAAAGGGCAAAAGTTGGAGTGAACAGCTGACTCTCTTAGGATTGGAACCCCCCAACTTCCTTCAGCCTCCATTTCCTTACTTGTAAATTACAAGAAATGAAATTGATCTCTCAGGGTGTCTTTCAGAAGTACATCAGTTAAGGAATGCCGGGACATAGAAGACCGGCACACAGCCGCCCTTGGGCAATGTCCAGATCTCTACCCTCTTCTCCTGTCCCCTCCTCACGGTGGATGGAGACGTCAGAGGGGCAGAGCTGAGGTTGGGAGGCACAGTGGTGTGTGTGTGTGGTGTGTGTGTGTGTGTGTGTGTGTGTGTGTGTGTGTTTGCGGGGGCAGGGATGTGAGTGCTAATGAATGCCAGCTGCCAGCCTGGGACCCCTGCTCAGCAATCTTCCAGCTGTGTAACCTCAGGCATGTTGATCTCTCGATTTTTTTCCAGACAGGGAATGCAGCCTATGAAGTTATAAATACACTTTATGTTTTTCTGGAAGCTGTGAAATAGAATCTCTCAGGATATATGTTTGTAAGGCATGTGATGTTGGGTGCCCAGTACACAAGATACATCCACACGAGGACTGACATATGCATGTGCACTACTAATATCCCAACCCCCCCACAGATTAGTCTATTAACCAGGCTAGAGAAAAGATGAAATTATGCACGATACTGTTCTTTGGGCCGACCAGATGGCTCAGCGGGTAGAGGTGCTTGCTTCCAAGCCCGATAATCTGAGTTCGATCCCTGGAACCTGCGTGGTGGGAGGAGAGAGCCAAACCCCACAAGCTGTCCTCTGACTTCCAGAATTCCACACCCACAATTTTTTTTTTTAATTTCAGCTCATACAAACTTATTAGGTACACCAGTTCCTCCCTCCCTCCTCCTCCCCCCGTACCCCCTGCTCCCCCTCCCCACCCCTCTCCCTCCCCATCCCCCAGTGCCTCCCACCCCAATTCCCAGAGAGTCCTTTCTTGTGCATGTCTGATTTTCCTCTGGGCCCTCCTCTCCGATGACATACAAGGACCCAGTGGCCTTTCCCGAACCCTTTCCCGTGTTCCCCTTAGGTATAGGAACACTGCTGTGGCTGCCAATCCTTTGCCTCCAAGGATCTTGGTGCCTTTAGCAGATGCTAGACTTTGTGAGGTCAACAGTGTGTTGGACAATGCGCAGGGCATGCAAAGTCCAATTATGATTGCTTCAGCCCTAACTAGTATAGAGTATCTTACATATCATTGCTCCTCCCATCATTATGCTCTTACACTCTTACCGCCCCCTCTTCCGCAAATTTCCCTGAGCTTCAAGATGGGGAGAGACTAAGCTGGCCTAGTTCTAGGTGGTTGATATAGAGTCTCTGAGGTTCTGGATTGTGGTTTGTTGATTTTCTTTTGCAGTTTTGCTGCTCCTGCAATGCCCTTCACTCCATCCTGGTGGGCATTGTATGTTACCCCCTGGCCAGAGACAAAAAGCTGTTAGAGTCTTGTGATAAAAGCACATTCAAAGGTAGATGTAATAAAAGTGGGAAACCACAGTGAGGGAGGGGTCTATCACCCATTTGCAAAATTGTTACTTTTTATCTGCCAGACTATATGCCCTCCTCTTCTGGTGAGATCACTCCCCCTCAGTAGTAAATGATCAGGAACAAGAGTCTGTGAACTTAATCAGATGTCTCATTACTTATTTGGGTCCTTGGTGGAGGCCTATTTTCCCTGCTGTACATGGTCCCTTCTCTCCTTGTTTCTGGTGTGGCCCTCCTACCCCATCCCTCCTGTTCATAATCCTTGGAATTCCTGTCTCTAGGTGGGCTGGGTGGGTTTGGTACTAGGAGCCACCTATTAGGGAGTACATACGGCGCTTAATTTTCTGGGTCTGGGATACTTCACTTAATACAATTGTTTCTAATGACATCCATTTCCCGGCAAATTCCAGTAATTCATCATTTTTGATGGCTGAGTAGTACTCCATTGTATAGATGTACCTGTTTCCTTATCCACTCGTCAACTGTTGGACATTTGGGCTGATTCCATGACTTTGCTATTGTAAACAGTGCTGCTATGAACATGGTCGTGCTTGTGCTATCGAGGCGAACCTCTGCTGTATGGGGGGTTATTCCCAAAAGTGGAATATCAGGGTCATATGGCATTTCAATCTTTAATTTCTTTAAGAATCTCCAGACGGCTGGCCAGAGTGGCTGTATGAGCCTGCATTCCCACCAGCAATGTAGGAGAGTTCCCCTCTCTCCACATCCTCTCCAGCATTTGTCGTTGTTAGTATTGTGGATTTTTGCCATCCTGACCGGGGTGAGATGATATCTCAGGGAAGTTTTGATTTGCATTTCCCTGATGGCTAAAGAAGTGGAGCATTTTTTCAGATATTTGTTAGACATTTTAATTTCATCCCTGGTAAAGTTTCTTTTAAGTTCCAGGGCCCATTTTTTAATTGGGCCATTGGTTTCCTTGGTGTTTAGTTTTCTAAGTTCTTTGTGCACTCTGGACAGCAGAGTTCTATCAGATGTGTGGTTAGTGAAGATTTTCTCCCATTCTGTGGGTTGCCTTTGAGCTCGCCACACCCACAATTTGGCACACGTGTGCACACACTTGCATGTACACGCACACATGACAAATAAATAAGAAAATATTCAAAAGGTTGTCGTATTTGAAAGCCAAGTAAGAAGGTTCGTTAACTAGTAAGGTGCCCCCCCAGCCTCATGGTCCAGATATGCAGAGTGGAAGGGACATGACTGGAGGGTGGAAGAGGACGGGAGCGTGGATGGAGGGGTTGGGGAATGAGGATATAAATTTATTGTGTATGAAAATTTCTAAGAATAAAGAGAAAAATGCATATTCTGGAAATGATTAGGCAACCCGCACATGAAAAAACTTCCGGTGCCTGGAGCTTGTTGGTATTTTTATAGATAGCGCTGGTGACTTTTCTTTCCATTCTAAGTAAGTGTGCACACTGGCACATCGCTCCGTGCTTGTCTTTTTATATTCTTTTGTCTTAATTGGGCATCACAGTCAGCTGCTTGGAT
Source organism: Typhlomys cinereus (assembly GCA_023101885.1). Lineage (NCBI taxonomy): Eukaryota > Metazoa > Chordata > Mammalia > Rodentia > Platacanthomyidae > Typhlomys > Typhlomys cinereus. The sequence goes on from JALPQD010001008.1 coordinate 111,675, forward strand.
GGTCTATTCTCAGCTCCTCGTGAAAGGGAGTTAATGAGGGAGTCCAGGACAGAGCAGAGGGTCAGAGAGAAGCATTGGAGACAAAAGTATCACCAACAGAATGATTTCATCTTTGTACGTGGCATTAAAACTCTTGGTGATAACAACACGGATAAAGAGGATACAGCAGCCTGAATCCTGTGTTTTTTTTGATGATCTTTTATCATTTTTTAAATTCAAGATTAAAAATTGCCCCCATGCATGATCACCGTGACAAAACAGCCCGCTCAAGCCACAAGGAAGGAAAGATTTGTTTTTCTCTCACGTTCAGAGGGCTCTGCTCATGACCACTTCAGTCTATGCTTCCCAGCCCAGGACTGGAGGGACATTTGGGAAGAGGAGGGTACTCATCTCATGACAGACAGGAAGGGGAGAGGAAATAGAGAAAGAGAGAGAGAAAAAGAGAGAGAAAGAGAGAAAGAGAAAGAAAGTGAGAGATGGAGAGAGAGAGAGAGAGAGAGAGAGAGAGAGAGAGAGAGAGAGAGAGAGAATGTAATCAAAGGACTTGGCACAGCATCCAAAGTCACAACTCTACTGACCTACTTCTTCAACTAGGCCCTGGTTCCGATAATTTCTAGAACCTTCCAACTGCAGTTGAACCAAATGTTCAACCCACAGGGGGCTGGGGGTGGAGGACTTTAGGCATCTGTGACTGCTTCATGTGTATTACCTCATTTAATAAGCGCAGCTCTGTGGGGTGCATAATGTCATCATCTCACTTTAATTAGTGTGTCAACCAAAGGGTAAAATCATAAGAAAATCCCTGCACGCGGAGTCTTCTCAGGTGGCTGGAAAGGCACAGAATAAGCAGAGGTTTGAAAGCTCAGTGGGACAGTGAGGGTAACAGTTGAGGGCAAAGCGGGGTATCGTACCTGGCGTCTCTTGCATGCTGTTTCTTACCACATTTATGCAGGGGGTTAATGAATGGTTGGGGGGGGATCTCCCTTGGGACCACATAAGCTACATTTTTTTCTGTCTTCTAAACAGAGAATGGGGTTCCTTTATTAGGTTCCATTTATCCCAACTAAAGAGGGTTAATTGGAGGACCAGGCCAGGATTTGTAAATGGCTTAAGATTTCAATATGGAAAGAAATGCATTCTAAAAGTACCATGCTTTTTCTTTAAACCTGGATTAAAATAATCTTTCTACTCATTTCATCTTTTAAATTTTTTTTAATGAAAGAGCTCAACTTCCTTGAGGTCGCCTATTTAATGAAGACGACGTATAAATAAGTCAGTGATCTCATCATCCTTGCCGCGCTAATATCACCATCTGTGAGCTCATTTCTTTTTGTAGATGATGCAGAATGAAGAGTGTGGGAGAACTCTGTTTTTCTTGGGATAGTAAAAATAATATCACATCTAGGTAATTTCTTTCCCTGGTGGATATACGGATTAGCAGATCAATGCATAACGATGCTTGAGTTACAGTATGTGCAGGTGGCCAATGCTGGGGTCACAAATGTGCATGGGGTACCCAGTGCTGGGGTCACAAGGGTACCTGATGCTGGGGTTACAGGTGTGTGCAAGATGCCTTGTGTTTGGGTCTCAGGTGTAGGTAGGAGTGACAGATGTTGGGCTATAGTATAGATGTGCACAGAATGTCCGGTGTTGGGGTCACAGGATTGCATGGAGTACCCAGTGCTGGGGGATCACAGATTGGCACAGGACACCTGGATGGTTATCTGGGTGCTGGGATTGAAACTCCCACCCTTAAGCTTTTACAGAGAGTGCTCTGGAGTACTGAGCCATCTCTCCAGCCCCACAAGACAGGATTTGAAGGAAGAGATCTGTTTTAAAGACTAATCTTGGAGGAGAAAAATAAAACCCTCTGACTTTCTTACCCAAACTCTTGTAGAGGCTTCATGGGGCATGGAATGTGGGGCATGGGGTCTGCAGAACAGCTAATGTCCCCCTGGGTCAGTCCAATGACATTAGCTACTTAGAGATGACCTCAGACACCACGAATGAAGGGCTGAAGCCCACAGGTTGATCTACTTTGAATACGGATTAAAAAGCTTCCAGATGATTCCATCCGGCTATAAATCGAAGCTGTCAAATCCTTCTCCTTGGGTTCCACTCATTTGCTAGCAGGGCTCTCAGAACTCAGAGAAACATTTGCTGGGTCCCGTGGCTTCTTATAAAGGTGATTCCGAAGGATACGGATAATGACGCGTGTGGCAAGCTATACATGGAAGGAACCACGAGCTTTGGCATCCCTCTAGCCTCTCACCTTCTATGGAGTTCCTCCTGTTTAGGGATCTGGCATCTCTCCCTGACCTTCAGGAGACTTCCAGAGGTGCCCTCACCTACGCACGTGCCACCTGACACATCATTGACCATTGATGATCAACTAAAGCTTCAGTTGCTCTCCAGTGCTTGAGTTCCAGGAACTTAGAGTCTGACAGGCTAATCCTGCCTCAGTCTTCTTATTTTATTTCATTTGTTCACTTGAGAGAGGCAGAGGAAAGGTGGTGCCTGGGTAGAGGTCAGAGGACAACTTTTGTTGGAAGTCACTTCTTTCCTTTCCATATGTAGGCTTCTCGGGATCAAACTCAGGTCACCAGATCTGTGAACAGGTGCCTTACACGATGAGCCACCTGTGCTGGGGCCTCTGCTTTGGTCTTTTTCATCACCTGTTCTCATTCTGATTCTATCCAGAGCTGCCAGTCAACCCCTTAACGTGCAAAGAAAATCTCACTGCTTGTAGATTCCAAAATTTTAGGAGCTGAGTGTTAGAGACAGAGACAGACTCAATATGTATTTTCCAACATCACAGCCAGATTCTTCACAGTGTGTGTGTGTGGGGGGGGTGGGGGGCATCAGAAAGAACCTTCTCTCCACTTGATTCTTTCCTCCATCTCCTGCCCAGCAGAGGGTCACATGATTATCAAGCTGCATGGAAGCCTGGGGATTCATGGCTGGAACAAAAGAAATGAAAATGCCTTTTTTTTTTGCATGTGTGTGTTTTACATGTATGTGCATGTGTGTATATAAGAGTGTGCTCACGTTTGTGAGCCTGTGGAGGCCCAAGGGTGACATGGAGTCAACCTAGATTGTTCTACCTCTTTATTGCTTACTTCTGGGGTTCCCCAGACTCCACCTCTACCTTTCAGGGTTGAAATTACAGGCTGCTGCTATATCCTCCTGGTATCTAAGGATCTGAACTCAAGTTGTTTTGCTTGAAAGGCAAAGATTTTAACCCCTAAGCCATCTCCCCAGAGCAGGAAATGAAACAGTCTTAAGTTCCTTGGACCAATTCTAGCTTCTGCTCTGAGCACTTGTACCCTGAACAAACTGAAGTTCTTCACAAGAAAGAAAGGGCAGAGGTGATGTGATGCACGGGTATGCAAGGAACACTTCCCTTGGCAGACAGGAAGTCATCCTTTTGGACAGGAAGTTGAGAGCTAGAAGCAGCCCTTATGCATCTTCTACCTTCCTGCATTTTCTTTCTGGTGCTTGGTAGAAAGCTCATGAATTGGTACTTGCTTTTCCGCTATAGGTTGACTGCATAAGTGAATGGTGGGAATGCTTGGTCTTTGCTAACATGTCTTATGGCTTCAAAACCATGGTTAGAATGAGAAATCCAGGACACAAAGTATCCCTGTTCTGAAATTTTATGCCCAGGGAAAATTTCCAGTGATAGTTAAAAGAAGCAGGAGTCATATGAACTAATTTCCCAGCTTTTCTATAAAGTACAGAAGCTTGGTAGGTGTCAAGGATCCAGCATCCCCAAGCAGGACTTATGTCTCTTCCCACATAATCTTCCAGCACTGAGCCAAAGCTGCTGCAACATGGTCCAGAAACTGCCGCTATGGTAACCAGACAACAATTCTGCAGGCACAAAGGCTAATCAGAGGTGATTTGTAACATTTGTCCCCCGAGTGCTTTAAGGTTGTGGTCTCCTGGCACATGGGGCAGTGGGTGTCCAGGTGTGTAATTCTCCTCTTTTCTGAGTGAATTTGAGACTGAAGACATTACAACTGATTTCACATGATACATTTGGATACTGTACAGTGACTTTTTCTATTATATAAACTTGATAACTCGACGGAGAAGAATCTGTGGCTCAATTCTTCAGGAGCCGTAGAAGACTACATTATTCAGCATTGGTACTTGTGATTTAGGTAACAAATGTCAGCATAAACCTTCCTAATCTCATAATCAAGACCCCTGCTGCTAACATTTTGGTGAATTCCCTTATTAGATCTGCATTAATGTCATTTAAAAGTATAAAATTAATGTATATTCACTGTAGAAAGTCAGTGATATAGAAGGTAGAAATCAACTTGTGGCTTTAAATGCCAAGAATGACTCGCTAAAGTTAATTTTTATCAATGGCTTTAACCTGGTCTTAAAAGTATATTAACAGGAGTATTTTAAAACTCAGAAAGAATCTGCCTACCGCTGTCACTGGATTCCGTGAGAAAAGGAAGCTTGATTTTGCTTATTGTCATTGTTACATTACAAAGAAAATCTTCTCATAAACAGCACATTTTCTTGCTGCTTCATGTGCGATCCACTTCTGAAAGTTACCTGAGTCTTGTTATTTGTCCTTATGTAAATTGTTATTCAATTTATGTCCTGTTTGTTTATTAGTACAACTGTGACAGTGAAATACAGGTGTCAACCTGAAAATGGAAGTGTGAGCCTTTGGACACACCGATGAAGAAATAGTGGTTAAAACATGTCCTGAGCAAGACTGTGAGAGATTATCTAATTATGTGGGAAGATCCAGCCATGGTGGATGGGATCATTTCCTGGGGAGGTGGATAAGAGTTGATTCAGTAGGTTGGCATACATTGGCATACTGGCATGCTGGCAGATAAGAAAGTAGATTCGATTCTTGTGTGATATGGTATGGCCAGTTCCCTCGGTTTCTGGTGTTGCTATAAACTTCCAGGATACTGAAAGTGTAAATAAGACTCATAAGCAAGAATAAACCGTGTGTTGCCCTAAATTGATATCTGGACCTTATTGACACATATTGTAACCTGGAGATTTTGAGCTGGAATAAAAAAAACTTTGTTTCCCTCAGTTGTTTGGATTAGCTCTATAGTGCAGCAATAAGTTCATAATAATAAAAGGCATATGGAAAGAATTTGACATTTTCTTTTACGTCTGTGTGTGTGTGAGTGTACATGAGCATGTGTTCTGTGAGTGTGTGTGTATGAGTGTGCATGTGTGAATACACATGTGTGTGCTTGTGAGACTGTGTGCTTGTATGAATGTGTATATGCATGCATGTATGTATGTGTGTGTGTGTGTGTGTGTGCATGTGCGTGTGCATGCATTTACCTAACACAGGGGCATCATTCATCATTCTTTCTTCAAGATCACCATCTCCCCACAGGGAAGCTTCTGTCTATTCTCCATTCCATGCATCGGGCATCAGTCTTTTGCCCGGGTTCACAAGATGGCTGCTGCATGCCATGTTGGTCCACATTAATACCGTTTGCACACACCCATGGCCACAGAGACTTATGCCTGCTCCTGCATTTGCATCTTCTTAACTGATCATATGTCACAGACAACACTGTGAACAGACCCAACGATGGTGAATTCTTCCCTGAGGCTTCTTTAGTTGCCATGATGCCACTAAAGCCTGTGTTCACACATTGTAATTTGCCTGCATAAAGCAAGAGAACAAGGGGTTTCATTCTGGCTTGTGACTGCCCACTTATATTGCTTAGTCCAGTTTGGCAGGAAAGATCACACCAATCCCAGGAATCTAGGGAACTGACCACACCATGTGTACAGGATTGCTGAGAGAGGGACAATCCTCACTTGCCAGACCAGCATGTGTGGCCAAGTGTACTGAGGAATGCCTTCCTCAACCAACTCTCTCCATCTTGTCTACCTGTTTCAGGAAGAGTCCCACTCACTATGGGCTGGGCCTTCCCTATCTGTTAGACAATCTCACACAGGCTTGCTCAGAGCTTAACTACTTTACAAATGTGCCTAGAGCTCAAGTCTTCAATTATCAAGTTGACACCTGTATCTAATAATGACACCATATTTTCACTCCCATCACATAGTAAACCCCACCTCACGAGCTTGTCAGAAACATGTCCACACAAACACTTGCACGTGTGACAGCTCCTCCAGGTATCAGTTTCCCTCCAAGTAATATTTCCCACCATGCAGTGTTGTTACATTGATTGATTGGGGCATGGTGGACATGATGTAAGATGTAACCATTCTGCAATGTTGACTAGTGCAGGTATCAATGGGTAAAAATCTTAATGTGTTACGAAACAGAAGTTTCCAAGTGTTTGAAGTCCTATTGTTCCTGTGTTTTGGAACATATGCAAACTTGATCTAAAGGATTGGTGAGAATCAACTCAGCAAAAATAAGCATATATATGAATTGCACATTAACTCCACTTACGGGTCTTCTTAATGAGATCTCAAAGGATGAGAGTTTTTAATCATAATTTGACATATAGACATTGCTATAATATCAAGTTGTCCATTCACTTTTCTTTGTTTAAAACTCTGTGACAGGCAGGAGGAAGGCAGTGTGAGCTCCATTTGAGCTCCCAAGGTTGCTTTTAGAGAAGCTATCCCCATGAAACACAGACTGCATAGACATGAAATGTGCCCATAACTCAAGATGCACGGACGATTGCGTGTTGACAGATTCTTGCTTCTGACTCCTGCCTTTAGCAAATAAAACCTGCCACCTTCACCAGTACTATAGTAAGATATTGGTGTAAGCTTGGCAGCTGAAGGCTCTGAGCTTTGGACACAGTTGTGAGAAATTGGTAGTTGAGTTAAGCTCAGAGCAACTCTGCAGGGGATTATCTAATTGATGGGGAGACCCAGTCCAGGGTGGGCAGGTCTAGTCTCTGGGCAGGCGAATAAGACAGAAGGAACTGATTAAGAAAGTTGATGTCCTTCTGTAGACTTGACCAAATACACTGCTTTGGCAAGCGAGGATTGTCCCTCTCAGCTGGCCTGTGGTTATGCTGTGACCAGGTCCCTTGGCTCTTGGTGTTGGTGTGCACGTTCCCGCAAGCTGGATGAGGAACCATCACTGGACAATCGTAAGCTAGAAATAAACCCTTCATTCCCCTACAAGTCAAATGCATCTATTCACAACAATGTGGAATAATGACAATAACCACTGACTGAATGTACATTTCACTGACGATAAATTCCTTTTAAGTTTTGTAGCTGTGACTTCATTGTGCACGTGAGTCTTGTTTAAAGCCATACAAACACACTGGTTTTAAGGCAGGCAGGCCTATGTGCTCTTGAAGTTTTCTCTAGACTAGACACTGTTATTTCTAATATCATTACCTTATGTACATTCATATGCAAACACAATGAATTTGTGTGTCTCCATCCCCTATTACCAATTCCCACACATCTCCTGTCTCCTGCCTTTCCCCCCACATTTTCTTTCCAACCAGACTCCCTTCTGCTCCTACAGCTCTGTGCATGTGTGATCCATGGGCCCCATGCAGAATGTATGTATGACCTTAAACATGTATTTTTTTAAACTGGCATTTACTTAGTGGGAAGCCTGTAAAGTACAGAACATGAAGCTGCCCAAAGGAGTTTTAAGATCGGGGAAGCACAGAGCATGACCTCCTTGGGAAACGTGTGCAGCACTGAAAAGTGCCATGATCCATGAGATCATGTGCTTTCAACGAGCTGATTCTCACTCAGGGACGCTACCATCTCCATGGAGAGAAAGCGGAAGTGTCCCAGGCAGATGGACAGATGAATGTAGAAATCCACTTGGCCTCTGACCGCTCAGTCCCACACACTCTGATTAGTCTGATAGCACGCGGTCCCACTACATTGAGATGCGTCTTTGAATCAGAAATGGCACGGAAGCCTACTGGGGAAAGATCGCAATCTGTGGTTCACAAAACCTGCTTGTTCTGGCTTGTCACTTTTGTCTTAGGTTTCTTTGCTATGGCTCCTCATGGTCCCACCATGATAAAGACTTGATTCAAAGCATTTTGTATAAAGGACAGTGTGCCTTGTAAAGGTTTGAATTTGTTCTCCTGTGGTCTGAAGGAAGGTGTGTGTGTGTGTGTGTGTGTGTGTGTGTGTGTGTGTGTGTGTGTGTGTGTAAAAGCTGCATCTCCAGATCACTGAAGACATCACTGCTGATTTCAGGATTCCTGATGCTTCTGCCTTAGAGCCCCAGGTGCCCAGAGTTCCTGAAGGTAAAATTGCTAGTGTCTGGTGGGAAAGTGTTTGAAAAAGGAACCAAAGCCGAAGTAGACTTGTAGGCATGAATCAGCACCCTCTCTAAGCCAGTTGCCAGGCTTGAATGTATCCCCCTGAGTTCATGCATTTTAAGCTTAATCCTCAACATTGAGGTGGGACTCATTAAGAGATGATTAGGGGGCTGGAGAGAGAGAGAGAGAGAGAGAGAGAGAGAGAGAGAGAGAGAGAGAGAGAGAAAGAGAGAGAGAGAGTGAGCTCAAATGGTCAAGTGCTTGCCAGGTTATACAAAGGACAAGGTTTGATTCTGAGAATCCACGTGAAGAAGTAAGGCAGGGTGGGAAGACAGAGATGGGAGGATCTTTCAGGCTTACTGGTCAGCTAGTCCAACCTAATCGGCAAGCTCCAGGTCCTGTTGGAAGACCTGCCTCAAAAGTTTAGGTAGATTGACAAGAGAGGGTGCCGCCCGTAAGTACTGTGGGTCTTCCCACTGCAAATGGGGGAAAATCTCTGTCTGCTGTTTCCAGCAATCTCTCTTAGTTGATTCCTGATCTAGCCAAGATGGTAGCCAGTATTAACTGTCTGTTCAGTGAAGGGCTGCAAAGCACATTGGAAGAGAGAGACACTACTTTTGTGGCAAGGCTGCCTCCCAGTTTTTCCACGTCTACATTCCATATAGCAGGATGGAGGGAAGGAAAAAAGAAAGGAAATTCCAACAAGGTCATTGGTTCACCGAGTTCAACTGAAAAGGAATGGTTGCTACTATTTGGGATGAATAGATGCTCACTCATGTCTCCCAAGGGAAAGTCACACACAGTACAATCGGTGTCTCATGCAGACACCAACAGAACCAAAAATGTTATGAATGAGCAACTGCTTGGCCCTTGTGATAGAGGGAAAGATATCCAGAGTAGGACGGTCCATCTGAGGGTGTCCACAGGAGCAATTCTGATAGGGCTACATTTCTCCCCCTTCTGGTGTGAAGTGGCATAGTCTGTCTCTTTCAGTGGCAGTTGCTTAGACACCTATGATGGAGATGAGACAAGTCATTGATATTGGTTACAAGCCAGAACTAAAGAGCAAGTCCCTATTGTTAAGAACATTTCTTTTGGTATGGGAACAACCAACCCATTTGTGGTTGGATTGAAAGCCCCCTCCACTGGAGACACGTTGCTACTATAAGCTAGGGCAAAGATCTGTGGCTAGGGAGGTCATAGGTCATGGTGAGAGGCCACTGTGACTGGTTTATTAAATGGATGTGATATGCTTGTCAACTTGCCTTCTAAACCTTTGTGCTGTGCACACAGGGTAATGATACTCTCCACTTCAGTCATGGGGTGGGGGGAAACATCTCCGAAGTGGGCAGCCAGCCATGCTGCTAAGAACAAGCGTTTGTTTCTAGAGCAAAGAAACCTGGAGTTCAGTCAAAAAAATGGGAGAAAATAATTAGACAGGTGCATCATCCGCTGCAGGTCTCAGGGACCAGTGTGGAAGAGAAAGCAGAAAGAATGGAAGGGCTAGAGGAAGGAGTAGGATGTCCCGTAGCCATTTCCTGTGGATTGAACCATTCCCTTTCTGAGAGAGGAAGCAGCCTTCTACGACCCAGGAGCTAAACGAATTTATGAGTTTCTCTGGAAGCTCAGAAAGTTCCGAGATCTGAAAAGCCCCTTCATGAGGTTATTGTCCCAGTCTGCCTGCATGTTGCTGATAAATTCATGACAAAATGGCTTAAGGGGGAGCGAGGGGTTTTATTCTTGGCTTATGATTGTCTGGTTACAGTTTTGAATTCAGCTTGACAGGAGACTTCAGGCCAACACCAGGGGCCAAGGAAACTGGCCACACCAAATCCACAGTTCATCTGAGGAAGAGTCAATCAAACTCCTTTGCCAGATGGCGTGTCTGAGTACCCTGAAGCATGTCACCCTACTTCCTCCATTTTACCCACTTCTTTGGGGATGGTTCCACTCACCATAGGCTGGGTCTGCCCCGCCATCAATTAGGCAATCTCCTTAGAAGTTTGCTGTTCTGTTTTTTTTACAACATTAGAGGCCAGAGCTCAAGGACTCAATTGCCAAATTGCCAAGTAGCTGCCGATCACAGGTATTCTGTAAGCAGTAAACACTTGCCGGAGGATGGGGCTGTCTTCAAAGGAGCTGTCTGCCAGGGTGTGAGGAGCTCAAGGTATCATTATTGTTATTCATGTTTGGTGACATTTATCTATGGTGACACAGTTGAGCCCATCACCCTCCTGTAAGCAGCCCCATGCCCATGCTCCTGTAATAACCCCGATGAACTCCTTCATCCACCACCAAGAACAGCTTGGGTAGAATCATCTCTCTGGCCTGTCTTAGTGCTCAGTCTGGACGCTTGTTCACATCTCCCCAGGAAGGTCACAGCACACAGCGGAAGAAAGGAATGGTCCAGGAACAAGACACACGTTTTAAAATTATCATTCCTTCCCCCCCCCCCACCTACCAGAGACCTCCCTCCCTTCATATAGGCCTCACCTCTTCACAGGCTTTTCCATTAAGAATGGAAGAATTCATTAATGAGATTAGCAGTCTTGAGATCCTATCACCGCTCAATAACACCACCAGCTTGCAACCAATCTTTAATATGAGTCTTTGAGGGGGGTTCCAGATTCAAATCACAGGACTGATTAGCAGAGAGAAATCTAGCTGTCCGAGTCATCATAACTGAAAACTCACATGGGACTCAACCCATCTGAGATACGGTCACCACAGAAGTGCCCGTTTGAATTCCATCTTTCACTTTTCCTATGAAGTCAGAATGGTCTTCAGTGGAATGCAACAGATTCATGAAGGGCTGAAGTTTACAGATCATTGATGGAAGGATTTATCTTTGCATAATTGTACAATCTTTTGTCTGGCTAAGGAGATCCATCTATTTACCATCTATTACCTGGTCAATGTCTCAAGAGGTAGTAATTCAGGCATTATAATCTCAATTACTTTTTGTTTAAAGTCTTCCATAAATTTTCCATTGAGTAGACTGTTCAGTGTTACTCTGAATATTTTAATTTCCTTGTCAACCTGTTCTAAAACTTGGGCTGAAATGGAAAATAAGACTATAGGCAGGGCTAGAGAGATGACTCAGGGGTTAAAGACTTGCCTTACAAGTGAAAGGATCTGAGTTCCAGTCCCCAGATCCCACATAAAAATGCCAGGCACATATGGCAGCAGCCTGCAATTCCAGTCCTGGAAGGCAGAGCCCGGGAAATCCCAGGGCAAAGCAACAAGATAGGAAAGCAATTCAGAATGACTCCTAATGTCACTCTTGGGTGTCCATAGACACACACATTCAAGTGTCCTCTTGTACACACACACACACACACACACACACACACACAAACTATATAAAACCAAAGTAAAAAATTAAGCATAAACCTGTAGAAAGGCTTATTATCAATTGAAGTTTCTCAGCATTAACTTAAATTATGAAAGATGGTGATAAATTCTTGATCATCCATCACCCCTTTCTTTTTCAATTTATCTTACAATATGTAAAACGGCATAATAGCGTATCTGATTATCAAAAACGTGTCCACTTTGAGACTTCACACAAATCTATTTCTAGATGTAACAATATGTGGTTCCTCATCATGCCATCTTGTTAAATGCTTAGCAGAACTCTTTTTTGCTGCTCTTAGAGAATATACATTTGTGTCTGCCTTATGTTCTGTAGTATCAATGTTATTTTGAAAAAGACGCCAATATGGGAGTGTGTACTGATGCAAAGCAACAAAATCTTCTCATCTTGTGCAAAACATAAGGAAATAACGTGATTAGAACGTATGATGCTATCTAGGCTAACCAGGCAACTTGCACTTCCTCTGGTAGTTCACACTTCATGAGTTATCCATTGCCCCAAGTACATTGGAGCAGTATTTGACATCAGTTATAGCCGTGATAAATACTCTCCTTCCATCATTATTCCATCAAAACCTACTTTTTAAAGAGACGTTTTCAGTTATGGACTGCAAGAGTATGAAGTAGAATACACAACAAGGAGACTTCTCAGTACATCAGGCTCTGCCTGCACCCCTTTGCTTTCCATTTAAAAAACATACCACACTGTGTGTGTGTGTGTGTGTGTGTGTGTGTGTGTGTGTGTGGGTATGCATATGTGTATGTGTGTGTGCATGCATGTGAGTGTGTATATATTTTTCATGTATCTCTGTGTATGCATGAATGTGTACATTCATGCATGTCTATATGTACATGCATGAACATGTGTGCATGCATCTGTGTATGTGTGCATACGTCTATGGGACTGTACATGTGTGTGTGTATACAGTCTTCATGCCAGAGTACCCACAGCCAGCCTGATGTTACACAAACAGGCACGATTCACTCCTCCTAGTTAGTACCTTGCTTTGCTCCAGTGCTAATGCTCAGCCAACACTGCTCCCAAGCAAATATATCTTAAGGAAAATTTGCAGAGAGTTTTGGAGGAAGCAATCTTTCTCGCAGGTGTAAATCATCCTTGCTTAATCTTTCCCTTCCACCGAGTGGGCTTTCAGAAGTTTCTGTTGCTCGCAGCACGGCTGGAGGACATTGGAGTTACAAGGAAAAGATTATTAAACACCTGCTGGATGGAACCATGGCTTCATTCCCACACCTGCTGGAACAGCTGGTTCCCTGCTTGGGGACAGAGACACAAAGAGCCACTTTAATGAGTTACTTCTTTTGATTTGGGTCTGAAGAAAGTTTGCTGTATTGGGGAGAAAAAAATCCCCATAAGTCTTAAAGAATTTTTTTTAGCATGTTAAAGGGAACATATCTCAAAAGACATTAACCAAAGCTATGTAGCCGACTACCTTGTGACTATATTCACACTTTCTTTTGCTTCTCTGCTTTTTTTTTTTTTTTTTTTTTTTTTTTTTGCTTTGGATTCTGCTTGTTTTCGAAGTAGGGGCTCACTCTATGTCCTGATGACCTTACAACTCACTTTGTAGCCTAGATTGGCAATGAACTCACAGCACTCCACCTGCTTCAGAAGTACAGGTGTGGACCATCATGACTGGCTTCTATGTCCTTTCTATTTTCACAGGAATTATCTACAAAAATATCAACTCATCCTATAATCAGAAAATGTTATATATCAATATCATACATCTTATATTTATATTATTCACTTATTTGACAGAGAAAGAAATAGAAAAGAAAAAGAGAGAAAAAAAACACGCCGTGTGGCATGGCACGTGGGTGGAGGTCACAAGACAACTTTCAGAACTTAGGTTTCTCCTTCCACCATGTGCGAACTCAAGTCCTTAGACTTGTGAGCCGGTGTCTGATCTACTGAGCCCTCTTAGCCCACGTGCTGGATGTAACATGACTGAAGAAGAACAAACAAGGCAGCAAGGTATTTCAGGACTGAAGAATTCCAAGCTAATGATTTACTTACTTAAGTCCTTTGTTACTGAGACAGGAGAAAGTAAATAAAAGCGTCTCTGAGGCTTTTTCTCTCCTGGCAACCATTCTTAATGCAAACGAAGAAGACAGACTTTCGCTAAACATCCCTCTTGCAGTTTTAGATTATTCCAGATTAGACAATGCTAACCTTCTTTTGTCCCAGCTTTAGGCAGCTGGTCACCAGGAGCCTGGGGCCTTCTAGAAGGAACTGATACCTCGCAGGAGGTGCGATACTTAGAGCAGATAATAAATCACTCAAGTTGTACAAACTGACTGGCCAGGGCCTGGGAGCCATAGGTTACTTTGATCTATCCCTTGGCTGCTTAATTTACTTTGGGGGGCAGTTCTGGCTCTGTGGGGATTGGACCTGGGAAATAGACTTCTTGATAGGTAAATCCTTTTGAAAGATTAGGTGGAGGGCCAGCTGCGATGCTGGCCGCAAAGCAATTTGGATTTCTGGAAAGACACAGAGGAGCTTGCAGGAGTTATTTTCTCGAGAGAGGTAGCTTGGGCTCCTGGGATGGGGAGGGAGGCGACCTACTTCTCCTTCTGTGCCTTTTTCCAGAGCTGTGTGCAATGATCACTGCGAACTTAGCTATATTTTCAATTAAGCAGCAGCTACATATTGTGTGCAGTTTCACTTTTTTTGTTGTTCCCATGCAAAAATGCCAAATGCAAAAACCACTCATAAGTGCCCTTATTCCTGTTCTGTTCTCCATCTCATTCCTTCAGCGGGCTGCTAAATGGTTTATCGAAAACACATCTAAGCTCCTTGCTTTATTTTAAATCCTTTATGGTCCCACCGCCAGGCTGCTGCTAGCCTACTCTACATAGACAGCCCCGTCCTTAATTCTCAGGCTCCTTTTACGCCATGCCACGCTTGTGTTCTGGAATGTGTTCTTAATTGCGTTCCATCGGGGTAGACTCTCTGGGGATCCTGTTTCCTGGGCCAAGGGTTGCTTCATCTTCCTGCTGCCTGAGGAGTCTCCATCACAACATGGTCGGCTCATCTCCCCCAGTTCCATTCTCTTATGCTTTCATCTTCTCTACACGAATATACTCTTTCTCTAGCATCCTAACTATTGGTTTCCTTTTTGATTGCTACACCAGATTATACAGTCCAGCTCAAATTTAGGAGAAGGAGGGAATGATTTTTAAGGAGAGGTAAAAGGGGGCTAGTGAGACAGCTCAGTGGGTTAGGCTTGAAAGAGAGAAAGAGAGAGAGAGAGAGAGAGAGAGAGAGAGAGAGAGAGAGAGAGCTAGAAGGAACTGTACACTCATTTCGAATTTATATTTATTTTTCATTCTACTATAAAGAGTGCATCTCCATTGCTTCCAGGGTTACATTCCTTTCATTTGGTTTGTATTTCCCACAGATCAAAGACTGATGACAGCCTACTTTCGCTCCCGTCACACTGTAGAGTTCTACCAAAGAGAAGAACACTCAGACACAGGGACTGCCAAACCCCAGCCACTCATTCCCCATGACAACATGAAGCCCCAGGTACATTTCTTTCCTCTGTCTTATCAAGGGTTCCCAGATTCTCATGGGACCCCAAAGACCATTTCCCTTACCAAAGGTGTCTGCACCCTTGTTTGAAGTATGTGGTTCCATTCGTCTCAGCATCCCATCCAAAATTTCAGTGGAAGTGTTCACCTGTCTCTGCGAGTCAGATGTATCATATCCCGAAGCATGAGCTTTAGGATCTTATACATGCAAACACTCTGAGCATCTTAAATGTGCAAATACTCATGAACATCTCATAGGTGCAAATACTCCTGATGTCCCTACAGAACTATGAGGGAGGGCAAATTCTTGGCACCCCAGTATAAGGGCCCACCCAAGTATGTGTTTTTTTTTTTTTGGTTAGGACTTTTAAAACACTAATAATTTGCATTGACTCTTTAACAATTTCATAGGTGTGTGCAATATACCTTGACTATATCATCTCCCTTCAGTTTCTCCTGAATTTCCTCCAATAATTCCCCTTCCCACTTTCATGTCTCATTGATTAACTTTTTAATAACCTGCTGAGTCCCATAATGCTGGTATCATATACATGGGGCCAGTCATAGGTAAGTATCACCCCTCACCCCCCAAAAAAATGATTGTCCCTTCTCCAGCAGCCATCAACCTCCATTTGAAAAGAGACGGGGGAAGGATTCATAAGTATGTAAAAACCACCAGAGAAATGTGGGGTTTTCTTTTGCCATGTAGTGTTACCTAAGCAGCAGGATGTTGCCAGTGAAGCCAGAGCTGTTCCTAATCCCTGCCAGCTTCCATGAGTCACTCACGTTGGCACAATTGACTTCCATCCACTGGACTGACACACACATAGTCACTCGGAATCAAGCTGCACCAGGTTACCAAGACCTAGTGATTGCCCTGGGAAAGAAATAAACCTGAGTCTAGAGAGATGGCTCAGGGGTTAAAACATTGGTCTTCAAAGCAAAAGGACCTGAATTTGGATCCCCACATCCCATGTAAAAATGCCAGATGGGTGTCTCAAATTGCTTGTAATCTAGCCCTGGAAGTCAGAACCTGGGAATCCCCAGAGCAAGCTAGCTAGCTAGATGAGCCCTTGTGACATGCTCTGGGTTTAATTAGTGACCCAGACTTACAACAGTGATTAAGTGATTAAGGATGATTCCTGAAGTCACTCTTGAGCCTCCACAGGCATATACACACAAGCGCACCCACATACATACACCTGCACACACACATGACGTACACACACATTCAATACACACACATACACATGCACACACACCATAAACATATACATAAAAGAAAAAAAATAATGAAAAACAGGCTTAGAGGTCTGGAATAGGACCCAAGACTCTTTATTTCAGAGATGCCATATCTGACCTCCAGATCATCCTTTTGGGAGTATTTCAAGGTAAGGGTGGCTCAGCCTGGTGATGATTTCTGTGTCTCAGGCCACGTGAAAGCTGTTAGTGACTGAAAGAACAAGGAAGCTCTCGGGAACTGATCCCAATGCACGCACTTTGAAAATAGCCATCAAGAAAATTGTACCAGGAGGACATTAGGTGTCTGTTAGCAAAACAAAGAGCCTTGAAATCCTTTGCTTTACTCAATTACAAGAGCCAAAATCATAGGCTACTGAGGGACTTTAGAGAACACTGCTTCTTTCTTCTTTCCTTCCTTTTTAAAAAAATGTCATTGATGTAACCACACAAAAGAAATGTCAAAAAGAAGAAAATGTCTCCTATAATTCAGTCTTTTTCAATATGCATCACTTTGGTTCAACACTTATTTCAGGGATTATATATTTTTAAGAAAGTATAAATCTTTTATGTTCTGTTTTCATTGTAATGATATATATATGTGTGTATATATATATATATATATATATATATATATATATATATATATCTCCTAGAAGCACAGTGTTCAAAATGATACTTAAAAAATAACTGCCTGACATGTGCCACTAATGAATCCAGCCTTCTTATACAGTACCTCTGTGGTTAGGAACTTAGAAGTTCTATAGCATTTTTCCATTTTAATTCTATATAGTATTTCTTTTCAAGTGTGGTGTTCATCTCTGTGTTGGGTCTTTTACAGAAACACAGCAGACACACCTTACTAGGTTCTTCACATCAATATCTTCACAGAGAGAAGTAGGAGACAGTCAGCAAATTCTGTAATGGAATTCTTTTAGACCGGATGATAAAGATAGACTTGTTTGTAAGTGTGATGCATGGTTAGCTTTCAACCAGCAGCCCAGAGCTGCTGTGGAGTGTCCGATACTAAGCACTTCACCAAGCTAAATTATTGCTGACTACTGGCTTCACTCATTCCCCAAATGAAGAACATACATTGAGAAGAAATATAATTTTCTTCTGCAGTTCACTAATACTGTACTTGAAGGAAAAAAAATCATGGTGGCTTGACATGACCAAAATATTATCATAAAACAAAATGCTAATTTAGTTATGAATATTTCTAGCAAAGGCAAGTTTGGTTTCTTACCTTGGAAAAGCAACATTTTCATGGAAGTGGACAAAGAGGTATCGTGAAAAGGTGGCGACCTCATGGGCTAGTTCTAAGGGGACCTGCCTTTCAGGAGGATTTATCACTGACACTATTATGGCCATGGGAGGGAGGCTGTCAGCAATAAATGTAGTAAGACTTTGAAATGAGCCAGAGAGATAGATGGACGTCATTCCTTCCGGGCAGCTTTGCCTTTCCCTGGCCTGAACTATTCTGTAGTCCTGGAATGGTTGTACAAAGTTCATGGCTGCAGGTGATCAATATAGATAATCTATCAATAAATATTTCTGGTACCTTGGAATCAATTACCGCTTTGTGGCTAGGCCCAGTGTCACAGTATAGATGGGAGTTGTTCCCCCTTTCCCCCTGCCCCAGGCACATTTTTTTTGCATCCTTAGCTGATGTGAATGTGTGGGAAGTTTGTGGCACCTTTCAGAAGTAGAGTCATGCTGGAAGAAAGCATGTCACAGGACATGAAGTTTTGATGGCTGGGCCCTGTTCCTATAGTTTGCTCTTGCTCTTTTTGCCTTCTCAATGGTGGCAGTGACCTGAACCAGTCTTCTGTTGAGTAATTTCTGCCGCCATGGACTGTAACTCCTCTGGAATCCTAAGTCAGATAAATCTCTTTCTCCCCATAAGTGGTGTTTGATGTTGTCTCACAGCAACTTAAAGAGTCACTGTAACACCAGATTTTCATCTGTCCACAAATTGTATTTAGCATTCTGTTCACAGAGTATGTGTATCTTCTCGGAATTGTTGAAATGAGCTTTCCTTTTGAATGGATCCAACAATAGTCAACGAGTTAGATATAACCATGGCTATTCATTTTCCACGTGGGCAACAATCATATCTCTTAACTTCTGGGAAAATAAATATCTCTCAGTACCAGGGTACGAGAATGGCTTAGCAGTTCCCTTAAACAGCCTTTCCTAAAGTCTACATTTGGCATTTCATAGGATTTCTAACAGGACTGACTTTTGGTGACATAATTTCACAATAACCTAACCTAATTTGAATCCACAAAGATTTATTAAGCCCTGGTTCCATGCACATGGATGAGAGATCAATGAGACCCACTTAGGTTCCCAAGTTGTCCCCATGGGTGCAATTACAAAGTCAAGCTTGACTGCACAATGCATTCTGCTATGGAGAATCATAGAATCCCATGCAATATGCCGCCAGCGCTCAGGCAACAGGGAGGAATTGCAAAGAAGCAGAATGTGCTTTGCTTTGCACAGAAATCAGAGTCTGAGTTAGCCTTACAGATTAGCCATGTTTTCACTGAAGGGAAGGCAAGCATTTGGCAAGGCACTAGGCCACAGAAGGGCATTTTGTTGGATGGTAGAGTCTTAGGAAGATGGTGTAAGTGGAATGAGACCTCTTTTTCATGGCATGAAATCTAGGACAGCACCAGTTTAAGATGATCTTTGTGAAATTTGTGACTTTACCTGACCTTAAATTAATGATTTTTTTTGTTTTGTTTTTCTTTTTAAAAATCTTTTTTACTATTATGTGTGTGTATGTGTGTGTGCGTGTGTGTGTATCAGAGGGCACTGTGTGCCCCTGTGGAGGACCAAGGGTGACTTCGGGAATCATCCTGGATTGCTTCTATCTCCCTTGCTTCACTCTGGAATTTCCCAAACTCCTCCCACCAGGGCCAGAAGCACATGTAGCCACTAGTTTTTACATGGGACATGGGATGTGAACTCAGGGCCTTCTGCTTTTGAGGTTGAGTCTTAACCTCTGAGCCATCTCTCCAATCCTGTTTTGTCTTTCTTAAGGAAAAATATTTAAATCGAGCCCATAAATCCTGGGCTCACTCAGTTGTATTCTACTAGATTCTTCAGAGGAAGGCCATACAAAAAAAAAAAGTTGGAGGTAATCCTTCCCCCACTGTGGACCATGACGTTGAAATCTTTTCAAGTTCACCAATGACCTAATTACAGTACCTGAAAAGTTTTTTTCTCATTTAATTAAAAAATTCTAAAAATAATCAATGGAAGTGATTTTTAGAAAGTGTCTTTCCTCTTCCTACCCCAATCTCTGCTCTTTATGCTTCTCAACATGTGATCAACTTGAATGGCTTGAAAGTTCAGCCTCTATGCATTAGCATGTGTCCATACACATTTGCATGTTCTCATGTATGCAATCTATTTATGCACATAAATATTAGTTTGTGTTTCTATGTATATGACTATCTGTTTTAACTTTTGTTTGGATATGGAGATAATACAACTCACTTTCATTTAAGTATATTTATGAAAATTTTTGCATGTTGGTTCAAGCAGATGCATCTTTTACTTTCAATTATTAATGGTGTAATGGATGAAGTACCAAGGATTCATTAGCTATTGCCTTATTGGAGGCACTGAGATGTTTTCTAATTATTTCTCAGTACCTGGGAGCATCCTTAAATATACAACACTATGTGAAAGAACCTGCATCCCCACAGGATATGAAGTCAAAGAACAATTCCTCTCAACACCAGGGAAGAAAGAGAGATGCGTGCTTACAAAGTAGGTGAGAAGAAATAGACAAATGAGAGGTGAGAAATGAGAGATAAGTGGGGATTGGTCAAGAGAGAGGGAAATTTCCTAGTGAAATCCAGGCTGTGGTTGAACTAGCTTTGGAAAAGTGCAAGAGAAGATTAGAGATGTTGTGATATTCAGATACCAACCGTCAGCATGGGTAAAAAGCAAAGACATCTGTCTGAGGCTGAGTGCCAGGGTGTGGAGTCCAGGATGACAATTGGTGGGGAGCTCTGCTCAGTGAGAAGGACTGGGGGGGATAGGACCACTCAGCAAAGCACGACCTCAGTGGGAAAGACATGTCAGAGGACCAAGGAGCATAATCAGATGTTGCAATAATGAAAAGAAGGCAAATCATCAGACCCTGCTCTGCAGCGGAACACTTTTTTCCAGTCTTTGGCAATCTTCTAGAAAGAACTCCAAAGGAGCGAATGAATGAAGAAGGGTTGCAGCAATCCATGCTTACCTTTGTCAGAGAAATGGAAGGAAAAAAATGGGGTCTTGAGGCCCTTAGCCATTGGTTGCAACGTCTGGAGCACCTTTTAAAAATTCTGAGCTCTAGGGTTCGGGAAATGGCTCAACAGGTCTCAATGGTTAAAGGAGCTGCTTGCAAACTTGGTGACCCTATTCAATCCCTAGAAGCCCACATGGGTGGAAGGAGAGAATCAACTTTAAAAAAATTTTTTTATTATTTATTTATTTATTTCCACTCATACAAACTTGATAGGTACCCCATTCCCCTCCCTCCCTCCACCCCTCCCTGGATTCCCTTGCTCCCTTCCCCCTTTTCTTCTTCCTTTCCCCACTCCCTCCCTTTCTCCCAGTGCCCCCTCCCCCCATCCCTGGAGCATCCTTTAGCGTTCATGTCAAACTTCCCTCTGGGTCCTCCTCTCTGATGAGGTGTAAGGACTCAGTAGCATTGCCTAGAGCTCTTTCTTGTGTTCCCTTTTAGTATAGGAACACTATTGTGGCTGTTAAACCCTTGCCTCTAAGGATCCTAGTGCCTGTGATCCATGCTAAACTTTGGGGGGGTCAATAATATGTCATTCATTGTGCAGGTCATGCAAAGTCTTATTATGATTACTTGAGCCCTAACTTGTATGGAGTATCTTATATATTGTTGCTCCTCTCCATCTTTAGGCTCTTACAACCATACCGCCCCCTCTTCCGTGAATTTCAATGAGTTTTGGGATGGAGAGAGATTAGGCTGGCCTGGTTCCTGATGATTAATGTAGGGTCTCTGATGTTCTGAATTATATTTTTTTTTCTTCCAGTTTTGCTGTTCCTGCACAGCTCTTTGCTGCATCCTGATGGGCATTGGATGTCACCTCCTAGCCAGAGATAAAAAGCTGTTAAAATAGAGTCTTATTATAAGAGTAGAATCAAAGGTAGATGGAATAAGAGCAGAAGACCGCGGCAAGGGGGGGGGTCAGTCTCCCATTTGCAGGATGGATACCTTCTATTTGCCAGACTCTATGTCCTCTCTACCTGATGAGATCAAACCCCATCAGTTGCAAGTGACCAGGAAGGAAAGTCTGTGAGTTTAACCATATGTCTCATTACTTACTTATAGTACTTGATGGCGGCCTGTTTTCTCTGCTCTAGCATGATTCCCTCTCTCCTTATTTCTGGTGGTGCCCTTCTTCCCCTTCCCTACTGTTTATAATCTTTGGAATTACTGTAGGTATTACAGAGATTTATCTCTGAATGTATCACTAGTTGGGTTTAGTACTAGGATCTACTTAATTTTCTGTGTCTGGGATACTTCACTCAATATATTTTTTTTCTAATTCCATCCATTTCCCAGAAAATTTCATTAATTCATCATTTTTGATGGCTGAGTAGTATTCCATTGTATAAACGTAGCACATTTTCCTTATCCACTTGTCAACTGTTGGGCATTGGGTTGATTCCATGACTTTGCTATTATAAATAGTGCTGCTATGAACATGGTTGTGCTTGTGCTATTGAGGTGAATTTTTGCTGTATGTGGGTTATTCCCAGAAGTGGAATAGCAGGGTCATATGGCATTTCAATATTTAACTTCTTTAAGAATCTCCAGATGGCTTGCCAGAGTGGCTGTATGAGCCTGCATTCCCACCAGCAATGTAGGAGAGTTCCCCTCTCTCCACATCCTCTCCAGCATTTGGTGTTGTTTGTATTGTGGATTTTTGCCATCCTAACCGGGATGAGATGATATCTCAGGGAGGTTTTTGATTTACATTTCCCTGATGGCTAAGGATGTGGAGCATTTTTTAAGATCTTTGTTAGACAATTCAATTTCGTCCTTAGTAAAGTTTCTTTTGAGTTCCAAGGCCCATTTTTTTATTTTATTTTTTATTTTATTTTATTTTTATTATTCATTCAATTGTGCATGTGTGCGTGTGTGCATATGTATGTGTGTTTGTGTTTATGTGTGTGTATGTGTGTGTGTGTGTGTGTGTGTGTGTGTATGTGTATGTAGAACCACGGGCGAATTCGGGAACCACCATGGACCACCTCCACTTTCTCCTTGTTTACTCTGCCAAGGCCCATTTTTTAATTGGGCCATTTGTTTCCTTGGTGTTTAGTTTCTGGATAATAGAGCTCTATCAGATATGTGATTAGTGAAGATTTTCTCCCATTCTGTGGGTTGCCTATGTGCTCAGGTTACAATCTCTTTATCTGAACAGAAGCTCTTTAATTTCATAAGATCCCATCTATTGAGAGCGTTGGTTGAAGTGACTGTGCTATTGGATTTCCATTTAGGAATTGTCGGCATAGTTCAATCAGCTCGAGGGAGTTCCCTACCCTTTCAACAATGGTTTTTATAGTCTCTGGCCTTATATCAAGGTCCTTGATCCATTTGGAATTAATTCTTGTACATGGTGACAAGTATGGGTCCAGTTTTAATCTTCTGCATGTGGAGATCCAGTTTTGCCAGCACCATTTGTTGAAGATGCTGTTCTTTTTCCATTGGATTTTTTGGGCCCTTTTGTCAAAGATCAAATGGCTGTAGTTGTGTGGGCTTATATCTGGGTCTTCAACCCTTATCCATTGATCTGTGTGTCTATTTTGGAGCCAATACCAAGCTGTTTTTTACAACTATGGATTTGTAGTATAGACTAAGGTTTGGTATTGTGATACCTCCAGCCGTGTTTTTGTTACTCAGGATTGTTTTTGCTATCCTGGGTCTTTTGTGCCTCCATATGAATTTTGAGATTGTTTGGTCAAATTCTTTAAAGAATTGCTTTGGGATTTTAATTGGTATAGCATTGAATCTGTATATTGCCTTTGGTAGGATGGTCATTTTTACAATGTTGATTCTGCCAATCTAGGAACATGGGAGGTCTTTCCACCTTCTGGTGTCTTCTGCAATTTCTTTCTTGAGGGATTTAAACTTTTCATTATAGAGGTCTCTTACTTCCTTGGTTAGGTTTATACCAGGGCACTTCATTTTTTAGGGGCTATGGTAAATGTGATTGTTTCTCTTAGGGCTTTTTCACTTCTTTCATTCTGGGCATATAGGAAGGCCACTGATTTTTGCACATTTTATTTTGTATCCTGCCACCATGCTGAACTTCTTTATTAGTTCCAGGAGCTTCCTGGTGGAGTTTTGGGATCACTCAGGTATAAGATCATGTCATCTGCAAATAGAGATAACTTGACTTCTTCCTTGCCAATTTGAATCCCTTTTATGTCCCTTTCTTGTCTTATGGCTTCAGCTAATACTTCAAGTACAATATTGAATAGAAGTGGTGAGAGTAGACAGCCTTATCTAGTTCCTGATCGAAGTGGGAATGCTTAAAGTTTTTCCCCATTGAGTAGAATCCTTGCTGTGGGCTTGTTGTATACAGCTTTTATTATATTGATAGAGGTTCCTTCCATTTCAACCTTCTTTAGGGTTTTGATCATAAAGGGCTGTTGGATCTTGTCAAAAGCTTTTTCTGCATCTATTGAGAGTATCATGTGGTCTTGAACTTTGGACTGGTTTTTACGGTGAATTACATTTATTGACTTGTGTATGTTGAACCAACCTTGTGTGCCTGGGATGAAGCCTACTTGATCCCTGTAGATGATCTTTTGGATATGTTTTTGAATCTGATTTGCTAAGACTTTGTTGAGAATCTTTGCATCTGTGTTCATCAGAGAGATTGGCCTGTAGTTTTCTTTTTTAAATGTATCTTTATTAGGTTTTGGGATTAAGATGATATTAGCTTCATAGAAGGAATTTGGTAGTGTTCCTTCCTTTGCTATTTGATGGAACAGTTTAAGGAGTATTGGTGTTATTAGCTCCTTAAATGTCTGGTAGAACTCTGTGCTGAATCCATCTGGTCCAGGACATTTTTTGGTGGGAAGATTTGAGATTACTTCCTCAATTTCCTCATATGTTATAGGACTATTTAAATAATTCACAACTTCCTGATTCAATTTAGGTAAGTAGTGCTTACTTAGGAATTCATCCATCTCTTTTGTGTTGTCAAATTTCACCGAGTATAAGTTTTTGAAATATGATCTTATAATTCTCTGGATTTCTTGGGTATCAGTAGTGATAACTCCATTTTCATTTCTAATTTTGTTAATTTGGGTTTTCTCTCTCTTGCTTTTGGTTAATTTAGCTAGGGGTGTATCAATGTTATTGATTTTTTCAAAAAACCAGCTTTTTGATTGGTTGATTTTCTGTATCTTTTCCTAATCTTGATTTTGGATATTTCTTCCCTTATTTTGCTAATCTCCTCCCTTCTACTGCTTTTGGGATTAGATTGCTCTAGTGTCTCTAAAGTTTTAAGCTGCATTGTTAAGTTATTTATTTCTGATGTTTCCATTTTTTTGATGTAGGCATTAAGAGCTATGAACTTACCTCTTAGGACAGCTTTCATTGTGTCTCAGAGATTTTGGTAAGTTGTATTTTCATTATCGTTCACTTTGAGGAAATCTTGAATTTCCTTTGTGATTTATTCCTGAATCCAATTCTCATTCAGCATTA
The DNA here is from genome assembly GCA_023101885.1 of Typhlomys cinereus. NCBI lineage: Eukaryota > Metazoa > Chordata > Mammalia > Rodentia > Platacanthomyidae > Typhlomys > Typhlomys cinereus. The sequence continues at coordinate 136,848 of JALPQD010001008.1, forward strand.
TAGTGTTAAGTTTCCAGGAATTAGTGTATTTTTTGTTGCTTGTTGTGTTGTGGATGTCAAGCTTTAGGCTGTGGTGGTCTGATAAGGTACAGGCTAGAATTTCAACTTTCCTGTATATGTGGAGATTCATTTTGTGGCCCAATATGTGATCTATTTTGGAGAAAGTTCTGTGTGCTGCTGAGAAAAATGTGTATTCTTTGGTGCATGGATGAAAAGTTCAATAGAGATCTGTAAGGTCCATTTCAGTAAGGGTTTGATTAAGCTCCAAAGTGTCTCTGTTAAGTTTTTGACCTGTTGATCTATCCGTGTTGAGAGGGCGGTATTGAAATCCCCAAGAATTATCGTTTTGGGATTGATTTATCGCTTTAGACGTTGTAGTGTTTGCTTAATGAATGTGGAGGGGCCTGTATTAGGTGCACATGTCTTTAGTATTGTGAAGTCTTCCTGGTGAATTGTACCTGTGACTAAAATGTAGTATCCATCTGTGTCTCTTATGATTTTTTTTGGTTTCAAGTCCACTTTGCCCAATAGCATAATTGCTACCCCTGCCTGTGGAAACAGGTTCCATTAGCTTGTAGAATTTTGTGCCAGCCTTTTATTTTTAGGATGTGCCTATCTTTTGTGGTGAGATGAGTTTCCTGAAAACAGCAGATTGATGGGTTGTGATTTTTAATCCAAGTTTGTAATCTGTGTCTCTTGATTGGTGAATTAATTCCAATGACATTTAGTGTTATAATGGAGGAATTATTTTTAATTTTGGACATTTCTTATGTTTAGTGGCTTTTGCAAGTGTATTATTTGGCTTTTATGTTTTGGTGGTATTATACTTGCCTTCTGTCCTCCTGGATATGCTTGTTTTTTCCTTCAAGCTTGAATTTCATTTCTAATATTTTTTGAAGGCCTAGTTTGATAGACATATAAGCCTTCAAGTTGTCTTTTTGCTGGAAAACTTTCCTTTCTCCTTCAATCATGACGGATAGTTTTGCAGGGTATATTAGCCTGGGTTGACATTTTTGTTCATTCAATACTTGAAGTTCGTCTCTAGAAGCTCTTCTTGCTGTTACTGTTTCCATTGAGAAGTCATTTGTTATTTTAATAGATTTATCTTTAAAAGTGACTTTTTTTTTCCCTTGAAGCTCTCAGCACTTTTTCTTTGTCTTAAATGTGGAGCGTTTTGACTATTATTTGCTGTGGCGAGTTTCTATTTTGGTCATATCTGTTTGGGGTGCAGAATGCCTCTTGTATTTGGATGGGCCTCTCATTCTTTAGAGGAGGGAAGTTTTCGTTTATGATAGTTTGAAAAATTTCCTCAGGTATGATATATTGGGATTCTTGCTCTAGTATTCCATGAATGCACATGTTAGGCTTCTTCAGGGTATCCCATAACTGTTGAGTACTCCTCTCAGGTATCTTTTTAGCTTTAATAACCTCTTCCATTGACCTGCTTAATACTCCTACTTTGTCTTCAAGGTCTGAAATTCTATTTTCTACTGCGTTAGTTTTGCTGGTAAGACTCTCTGTTGAATTCTGGGTTGAAGATAACTTGTGTTTTAGTTAAATTTTAAACTCTTCTTCAGTCTATGCCTGTTTTGTTTCTTGAACTGTTTTTCTCAACTTCTCCAAGTTTATGTTGTGTTCCTGTTCAAAGTGGTTGATACAGTTATTTAACTCCTCCTGGATTTGCTCTTTCATAATATTGAACATGGCAATGATCATGCTTTGAAAGTTGTTATCTTGGGCCTGGCTTTCTTGGCTACTTTCTGTGAATTTGTTCTTGTTGGAATCTATTATTATGGGGTTAATTATTTCGGTGGGAGATTTGTTTTCTTGGGTTTTGTTTCTCATGGATCTGTACTTTGACTTGGGCATTGTTGTTTTATCTCTTAAGACCTTTCATTTATGTATGTTTTTACTGAACTGATTTAGTTGGTATTACTACTTTTGGGCAGTTATTACTAGTATTTGCCTTGGAGTTGGGTATGTTTGTCTGTTGTTCTTGTTATTTCCTAGATGAGGCCATTAGACTGTTAGTACGTCAATCAACTCAGGTTTAGAAGATAGAGGGTAAATATTAGTATTGTAGTGTACTTTTATGGCTTAGTACCTTGGAGATATGTGAGGGTGAGTGTATAGTCCCTGAAATTGTATATGTTTTGGGGGCGGCTATATGGAAAAGTTAATCTACAGTGACTAATAATTGAAATGAGCGGGATGGTAAAACGAGGTTTTACTTATCTCTGGTCTGGATGTGAATAATCTGTCCCATGTGATAGGATGATTCTGGAGGACTTCAGATATATGGCCTTTGTCCCCTAGAGCTTTGCTTACCTTTTCTTTGGAGTCTGTTGAATTCTGAGGAGCAGTGTGTCTTCTCTGGACCACGAGTGACCTGGGGCCAGCAGAAAGGGCGGAGGGCTGAAGGCGATGGCAGCACACTTCACCTGGGACCTGGCGGTGGCCTAGTGGCCCACCCTAGCTGGATGCTGCTCAGGCTGGCTGGTGGGAGAAGCTGGGACAAGTGGGTGACCTGAGGGCTGAGAAGCAGTGTGTGTTCCCTGGACCAGGAGCATCCCGGGTGGGCGGAAAGGGCAGGCAGGCTGAAGAGAATCAACTTTCTAAAGTTTTCTGATCTGCACTCTCTACATGCTCTGTCTGTCTTTCCCTGTGTCTCCTCAATCTGTCACAAGCAAACAAAGAAATAAATAATATGATCTCCAACTTGATATATTATTAGGTATCTATGATCCCACCATTAAGGAGGTGGAGGCAGGAGAATCTCAACTTCGTCAACCAGTTCACACTACCTACTAAAACCTTGTCTGGAAAATCAATCAATCAATCAATCAATCAATCAATCAATCAATCAAACAAACAAACAATATTTTCTGGCTGCCTTCTAGGCAAGTGACATCACAGATTCTGAGAGCGGAGCATCCATCAGAACAGCAGTCTTCCCATCCATTGCTTTTCTTCCCATACATTTTCTTTTTGAGGTCAGCTGTGGCTTTAAAAATCATTAAATGGAAAATTCCAGAATTAACAACATGTGAATCTTAAATTGTTTGGCACCGTAAGCACTATGAACAAAATCTCACAGAAATCTGTATTGTTCTTGCCCAGAACATGAATCATACTTTTGTCCAGTGCAACCACCCTGCTCATACTTTCTACCTGTTAATAACTTCCCAACCATCTTGGTGACCAGATTGGTCTCATTGCTTGTGTGTTTCATCTCACAGTGGTCCCAAAGCACAAGAGGGCTGCTGTTACCAATTTGATTGTCCCAAAGAGAAAATATAAGATGTTTGACTGTCATTTGGCACTGACACAAGAACAAGGATATAATCCACTAATGATGAAGTATGTTCTCTTACAATTATTGATCTACATTCTCAGTGTTAAATCTCTTATTGTATTTAATTTACAAATTCACTTTACCATAAGTACATAAGTACATGTGTATGTATGTGAAAAAATACTATATTTGGTATTATGCATGGATTTAGATACCCATCAGGGATCTCAGAGTTGAGCCCCATTAACGTGGGTTATGTTTTTCAAGCCCCATGGCTGAATCCATGCTGTCTTAAAGATGAAAAGAATTAAAAAGTGCTAGTCAAATGAACGTTTATCTGTCACAGAGTACCGTGGACTATATTTCATCCAGAAAGTGTTCAGATCTGGATTATGCCTTCAAATTCCATGACACTGAGAGGGAACGGCTTTGCAGCCCACCAACCTTTTGATCTCAGAGGTCTTGGCTTATTATCGGTCAATGGGCCTGCAGGTGTGAAATCTATAGAGTATATTGACCAAGGTAACTACATTGAAAATGGAAGAGCCAGTCCCCGAGAGTAGGTATTTACTGTCAAACGTGTTTTTCTTTGGGTTTATTCATTTTTAGACCTGACATTTCCTACCGTGCCTTGTAGGATGATGAAAGTGTTGGTGCAATCACCAGGCCTCCTTGTCTCTCAGTGTAATTTATCATCCGAGGTGGGGAGCTGTTGCCTGATATTCACCTGTAATTATTTCTTGTAATTAGAGTTGCCCCTACATGTAATGTTCTCCCCATGAGATCCCAGAGAATACATTTAAGGCCAAGGACCATTTAATTCTTCCCTGGTGAACTGATCTATCATCCAAAGATTTCAATTTGGAATGAAAAACATTGCATGGGTCAATCTTGAGACCAGAATATGTATATTGGTCCTTCATTTTGGCATGAAAAATTCCCACAAAGAATTTCTTTCGCTGCAACCAAAGATGGATCTAGAAGCAGTCAAAGACTGAGAAAAACAGATTTTTTTCTGTCATGTTTTGAAAGCAAATTTTCTAAAACTATACATTTAATATTTCTTTAGTTTTAATCTATTGCCAGATTATCTGTTAGCACATACTTGCTCCTTTTCATGCCACGTAATTTTAGACATTCTAAAATGCTCTACATTTCAGATGCTTTCTGATTTTTAACTTATTTTTAAAAGTTATTTTTTGTCAATTAATTTTTTTACATTGAAAATGTAGAAATTGTTGCTCCGGGTCCTGAGATCTTGCCTTTCTCTGGATGAGGTTTGATCTAGTTTACTTTCCAACTTTAGAACAGAAAGTGCTGCAAAACTGAGAATTCCTTTGTTTTGAAACACAGCTTTCCAAACGACCTATTCATGAGCAAGCCTTATTCTGTAGTTGGAAGAAGCCTTCATCGAAAGCTTCTCCTGAACCCATGCAATGATACCTGCATGCTTCTTTCTCCCCCCCCCCATAGTTCTGAAGGTATTAAAAAACCCCAGGAGATTTCTTCCTTCTGATTATTTTATGAGATGGTATAAAAGGAAGGAGAGAGCAGATGAAAAAGCAAAAAGGTAAGAGGATAGGTCAACAGATGACCAGTGATGGTAGGTGACATGGCAGCATCCCTCGATGATGGTGAGCAACGTGGCAACATCTCTTACCAATGGTAATCAATGTGGTGGCATCTCTCATAGATAAACAACATGGCAGCATCCCTCACTGGAGATGAGCAACACGGAAGCATCCCTCACTGGAGATGAGCAACACGGAAGCATCCCTCACTGGAGATGAGCAACACGGAAGCATCCCTCACTGGAGATGAGCAACTCGGAAGCATCCCTCACTGGAGATGAGCAACACGGAAGCATCCCTCACTGGAGATGAGCAACATGGCAGCAGCATCCCTCAGTGATAGGAAACAACATGCATTGTCTAGTGATGTCTAATGTTCAATAAGAGAACCTCTTTTCACAAATTGTCCCAGTGTTCCTTCTCATCTTTTCTTCTTTAGTGTCCAAGTTTAGGTAGGTATCTTTGCCCACAAGCCAGTTTTCGTTACAGTTTTCTTTACACCCAGGGAAGTGTTTCCAAATCGATCACTCCATCAGTTAGTACCAAAGTGTTCGTTTCCAAGGCTTTGCCCTCAGCTGCCCTAAGTCACCCTCTTGAGTATCATCCGGTCTTCTATCTATTACGAGAGAGTTTAGGTATTGCTTATGTTTCAGCCTTTCATTCAGGTATTTTTCCACTCCTGATAAGCTTTTTTAATGGGTTTAGTTGCAATGTTCTAGAACATTAGTTTGCAGAAGAAAAAAAAATCTCACTAACCACTCCAGAGAGTAAACTGAGCCCATGACAGAATCAGGCCATTGTTTGTTGTGCCGATTAACAAGGAGAGAATTTCAGTATCGTTTTTAAGTGCTAAGAACTTTGAGCTATAAAAGATGAGTTCTTCTTAAATAATGAATCCTTATCATTTACAAGCAACTATACAGTTCCACTGTCTAGAGGAATTTCCTTTAATCTGGAAACAACCGTTGAAGAAAAAGTGAAAGAGGATATTATGTATTGGTGGGTAAATCTTCACTTGGGTTGTCCTGTTAATTAAGGAGCAGACAAAGGGATTAAGCATATTTCTCCCCCCCCCCCGCCATAGTCAATGTCCTTATATCTTTCAGTACCTTTCAGTGTGCAAATACACTTGTGCCTAAATACAAAGGCTTGAAACCAAAGCTTCATAAAATGATACTGTATGTATGTATGTATTTATTTATCTATCTATCTCTTTCTTTCTTGAGCGTGTGTGTGTGTGTGTGTGTGTGTGTGTGTGTATGTGTATCAGAGGGCACTGTGTGTGTTTGTGGAGGCCAAAGGGCTACTTCAGAAGTCATCTTGCATTGCTTCTACTTTCTTGCTGCTCTGCTCTGGTGCTTCCTAGGCCCCTCCTTCCAGGGCCAGAAATGCGGGCCACTGCCATTTTCTGTCTGACATTTCTACATGGAATCCAGGATTTCAAACTCAGGTCCTTGTGCTTGGGAGGCAAAGTTTTAATCCTTGAACCACTTCTCTAGCCCAATATTGGTATTTATATCATTAACACACTACTGATGTTTTTGCCATTTGAAATTGCTTTAAAATGTTAGCTCACATTTACAGAACTTGATTAGAAGACCCACCCACTCAAGGTGCCCCCTGAGGAATGTGTCTATTGTTGTGAATTGTATACATATCACCCTAAGATTTCCTTTTCTGAATGTTGAAAACTCTTACATCTAAGGATGTCTGTCAACTTAAGGTTAAGTGGCATCTTTGTCCCCTTGGAATAGTAGCAACATGATCAAGAACCTGTACACATATACCTAAGTTTAAATGCTTAGTGCACACAGTCTGATGATAAAATGTAATCAACAGTGTTAGCTTCACAGTAGAAAGGTAGGGATGTGGGTCTGGCTCTTTCCTCTCCCTGTGGCCTCAACAATCTGCAATCCCTAACCACATCCCATGTTAGCTTGAATTCCAACCCCCTTCCTTGACCCCTCCCTACCCTGTGGCAAGTCTCTGCCCACTGCTGCTGCTAAGTGACTCTAGAATACTTTCTCTATTCTCAGCTGGATTAAATTCTACTCATCTTCCAAGGCTCAGCCAAAAAATATAAAGTCATTAATAAATATTTGAATCAACATGTATTTGAATGGATAAATAGATCCTGGCATACTTTAGAACTTGGTATAATTGTCCAATCTTGGCAGTTCAGGCAAATCTGTGGGCAACTCACTTCATGCCAGAACATCATCTATTTATCTCTAAAATGGGAAATATTGTGGTATAAGGTTCTTGGGAAGATTCGGCAGAACACTAAATGTGAAGTTCTTCACACTTAAATTCTGTCAAGTTGAGAAATTCTGTATCTCTCATCGATATGGATTGGTTTCAGTGAGGCACTAGAGATAGCTAGATTTTTAAGAAAGGAAAGGCAAGTTTTCAACAATTTTGTGAATCATCAAAGGTTTTAAATATAATGTGAATATTTGGAGCAGAGAAGTTGACAGTTCCCTCCTGTACAACCTCTTCTTCCTCATGTTCAACAACGCATCACTGGTTACAGATTTCTTTTTGGATATGAACCTAGAGTTGTCTGAGGTCAAGTTCTTCCATATGAAGACACTGAGTAAGAATTTAGTGCACACAGAGTTTATGAGGAGGATTTGGGATCAATGTGCATTGACGGGAGGGAAGAATGAGGAGTCGGGGAAGTTGAGTCACATTATAGACTGGACTGCTTCCCTGAAACACAGTGGTGTCCTGAGTGGTATACTGAGACACAGGTGGTCAGTCAGGACTGGGCTGAGTTGGACTCAGAGGGCCAGGACTTTAAAATCCTATGTCCATCAGCCAATGGACAGAGGACTTCCCGGGAAGGAAGAGGCTTGGTCTTGGGTGAGGCAGTCTGTGACTGAGGCCGTCCCTAAAGGCTGACAGCACTTCCTCCCATGGGGCCAGCGACTCTTCTCTTGCAAGTCCAAGATGGGGAACAGAATCCAGAGTCCATCATCAGAATGACAGACATCTGTCAGTGCTGCTTGTCAAGGCTCTGAGCTGGCCAGCCAAGACAGGAAATTATGGCATGTTGGAATAGATTCCAGGGTCAGGGCCAGGAGTGAGGAGCAGACAGGATGTTGCATGACTCATGATGATGAGTTTGTGCACAGAGGGGAGGCAGAGTCTCCACAGCAAAGTCATGAAGTCATGCGCAACTCTGAGAGACCAGGAGAAGTCATAATGGGATGAGAGAACCAACATAGAACTGGGTCTGACATCTCTGTGTGTGTGTGTGTGTGTGTGTGTGCGCGCGCACACACACACATGCACGTGTATGCACCAAGTGGAGGAGATCAGAGGCATGGTTGTTCTTAGACACTGTCCACATATTTTTATTTAAGACGACATTTATTCAATACATTAGCATGGCTGGTTAGCAAGCCCCAGCATCTACCTGCTATGTCCCCCCAGTGCTGGATTCTCTTGATGGATGAAGGTTCAAGCTCTGGCCACATTTGTAGAGAATTAGTGGTTGAGTTAAACCCAAAGTGAACTTGAAGGAGATTATCTAGTGGACGGGGCAGACCTAGACCATGGTGGGTGGGACTAGACCCTGAACAGATGAATAAAATGCTGAGAGCCAGTTGAGGAAATTGGCATCCTTGTGTACACTTGGACAGATGTGCTGGTCTGGCAAGTAAGGATCGTCCCTTTCTCAACCATTACATAGAGATGGTGTGGCCAGTTCCCTCAGCCTGGTATTGGTGCATGCTCTCCAGTCCAGCTGGATTGAGAACTGTAACCAGACTGTCATAAGGAAATGAGCCCCTGTTACCTTAAGCCATTTAATGGTCATTTATCATCAACCATGCGGGTGAACTGCAACACTTGCTTTATTGCTTTCTTCCTTCTTCTTTTCCTCCCTCCCTCCCTCTCTTCCTCCCTCCTTTCCTCCCTCCTTTTGTGGGGGCTGAGGATCGAACTCAGGCCCTTAAACTTGCATGACGAGCACTTTACCACCTGAGCCATCTTTCCAGCCCTGACATCTATTTGTATACATATAAAAATTTAAACAGTGTAAATAATTAAATAAATAGAACCTAGTGAGAATCAGGAAGAGCCAAAGGATCCCCCTTAGAGTGTGTGTATATTGCTAGATGGGCAGAGACACAAACATGCTATGACTTTGCTTCGCATCCATGTTCCTTAACACAAAGCAACGTCTTCTGGGGTGCACCAAACTGCAACCAGGCAAACCCCATACACTCCTGGACTTCCTTACCTTCAGCAGCATCGATCTGAGCCCAGCTGCTGTGGAGAATTTGCGGCTTACTTGCAAGGTCTGTTGATAGAAAAGCCCGAGCTGCATTTCTGCTGACATGTGACCTACTGTCTCTCTTCCCTTAGCTCTGGGAAAGGGGGGAGATGAAAGAAAAAAAAACTGACCGTGGAGCCATTGCTGATTTATACTTCTCTTTTGGACCAGGGGATTCATATTGATTAGTTGGATGAATGAGTCTGTCCCTTCATCGCAAATGATTAGAGAGAGCGCTTGCCCTTGGAATACATCACAGCTCGGCTGTGACATAACAGAGAAGATCGGCTGTGTTTTCTGTAAGTCTCACTGCCTTTGTGACACTTATGAAATATACCTGCCAATGATGCTTAACCCGGTTATGTAAAGACAGGTCCTCAGGGAGCCCTGAAGAATGTTTGGACCAGCAGGAACATCGGAATGTGTTATGTTGCAGCTACTTTTCTTGTGCTGTAAGATAACGCAGCAAAATAATTCAGAAAGAGAGGGAGAAAATGGGTATTTATTTGGCTTAGGGCTGCAGATAGTCCGTTATGGAAGGAATCACATAGCAGCAGGCGGAGGCAGAAACAGGAAGCAAAGAGAGCCCGAGCAAACAGGGCCGGGCTACCAAATCTCAAGGTCTGCCCCTTGGATGTCCTTTCCTCCGGCAAGGTTCCACCTCCTAAAGGTGCCACGACCTTCCCAAACATCAACAGCATCTAAAGATGCACTCACAGGAGCCTGTGGATGGACGACTCACACTCAAACCATGTCACATTGTCAGCTCCTTTCTCCAAGCGCTTCCCTATCACACAATGTACTGAGTCAAGATGGATCACCAGAGCTGCATGCTTGTCACGTATGTGAATTTCCTTTTCCTCTTGTTTTGTTCCAGGATCTTACCTTCCCATACATGATTTCATGAAGAACTTTTGGCTGAGTTATCTCTTCTATAAGTCTCTGTCGTTTATCAAAGTGGAGGAAGGAAATGAGGGGGTGGGAGTCAACTGCTAAGCATAATTTCATTTTCAAATGTCTTTGACATTTACAATTTTCATGTTCATAGACTAGATCCAACATGCTACATTTTCTAGGAATCATCTGGGTGAGGTTAAATGGTGGGTAATTTGGAACACACATATTTTTATCTCCGACTCTTGGCTCTTTGTGCTGAATTTTGAAGGAAAAAGATCAGTTTTTTTACAAAAAACTTCTTCAATTTCAGATTGTCAGAAACAAATGTCTTTCCTGGGGCATGAATCTTGTTTTTTGATTCTTGGCTGGATGCATCCTCTGTTGTATTCGTCTTTCCCCCATGGAAGGCCTCCACACAATCACCTTCCTCAGACTGTAATCCTTCACTGGAGGCAATCTTGGGATTTTTCCCACTGACAGTCTCTGTCCCAAGAGCCAACCTCTAGCTTCTCCAGCCACACCTAAATTAATTCAGTAGTGCATATCTCTAACTGTTCAAGCTCACCTATTTTTTGATGTCTCTCCCCGTACGCAAGGCTCAAAGGAAATGCTCCTCTTCTACTAGCTGGGATCGACCTCTTTCCTCATCTAAACAGGATTGGTCTTGTGTTTCTGGATGATTGGTGGCTGTCTTAGGCTCCTCTTCTTCTAGTGAGTCCTCTGTGTTTCCCATGTGACCTGTAGTCACATTCAGTCCATTGGCATTCCTATATGTCATAGTTGGGCACAAGTGTCAACTTGATAGTTGAGGGTGTGAGCTCTGGGCACATTTGCAATGAATTAGTAGTTGAGTTAAGCCCAGAGTGAACCTGCAGGAGACTGTCTAGTTGATGGGGAAGGTCCAGTCCCTGGTGGGTGGGACGACTCTCTGGGCAGGTGAATAAGGTGCAGGAAACCAAATTTGATTGCACTTCACCTGCATGTTGCTGATAAAAATCGCCCATCAAATGGCTTAAGGGAACAAGGGATTTATTTTTTATGATAGTCCTCTTACAGTTTTTAGCCCAGCTTGATGGGATTGTACGCACCATCACCAAAGGGGCGAGGGAACTGGCCAGGCCATACGTAACAGCTGAAAGAGGGACGATCCTTACTTGCCAGACCAGTATGTCTGGCCAGGTATACACAAGGATGCCAACTTCCTCAACCAGTTTTCTGTATTTTATTTCAATTTGTATTTATACAAATGTGCCTAGAGCTCAAACCCTCAACCATTAAGTTGACACCTGTACCTAACTATGAAACCATATCAGCAAATTCACACAGGGACAAGATAAATAACCAGGGATGTACTAAAGGATACCAGAGAGCTATGGATTGAATTTTGGAGAGTGATTTTTTTTTTAAATTCTCAATGCTCCTTGAGATCCATTGTTTCTCATGGGCAGTTGTTTCTCAGTGTAAAAATCCTCCAAATGTGATACCCAGGGGCCAATCTCCTTGTACAACCATTTTCCAAGATACAGAAAACTTGAGATTTAAGTTCTATTTGTAGCATCTTCCTTACAAATGCATGGGATGTCCCCAGATGTCACATATGCTCCCTACTCAGACGTACAGAGTCATGTTGTGGATCTACCATGTAATCATCCCATGTGGCTTTATAAAATATATATGCTGAATTCAGAGTGTGCTGAACTGCCAAGTTGCTTTTCACACACCCATAGAATGCCCCATCACTCCATCACGTCACGTCCGGAGCACTGTCCACTGATTTGGTCCGTGTTACTTCTTTGTCCTCTGCTGCTCTTGTTTTCTATGTTCACAATGCTTCACTTTTGACTCATGCTTTAAAGCACCTGCTTAGATTGAAACATGAATCTTTCACATACAGCGCTGTTCTCTGAAAGTGTTAGGCAGCTGTAAACCAATAGGTCTTTTCAGTTGCCAGGAGATGATTTCTCTAAAGGTGTGACTATCCAGTTCCTGGTCCTTTCCTGTTTAGGGTAACTTTGTCATCTGGTTTCTGTGCTAGATCATTCTTCCTTACCTACCCACAGTATCTCATTCAGCTGCAGGATGACACTGGTGAATATTGTGATGCAAAAATGAATGCCCAGTATCGGGGGATAAAATAAAACACACATAAGATAAGCAACTAATGAAGCAATAAGCAAGTCACAGATATGGGTGGCCTGCTGAGTTCTAAAAATCAAAGGTCTATGGACAGGTAAGGTGAGAAGATATGGGAGGTGTATCTTTCCCTCACTTGCAGAACTTCTTGCAGCAAGGTCTGGGTCCAAGGCCAGTCTTCTGACAGTGTCCCAGGCCTCCAGGGCATCCCAGAGGCCTGGAGTCTTCATGTCCCTTGCTTCCAGATTTCAAGAACTGACTTTGTTTGAACCTTGCCCCTCTTCTCTCAATGTTCATGATTTCTGAAACCTGGAAGACCTATAGCTATCCCAGAAGACGGAAATAATTCTTGCCCACTTGTCATGATTAGGCACAGGTGTCAACTTGACTGTTGAGGGTTTGAGCTCTGGGCACATTTGTGGAGAATTAGTTGAGTTAAGCCCAGAGCGAACCTGAAGAAGGTTATCTAGCTGATGGGGAAGGTCCAGCCTATGATGGGTGGGACTAGGCCCTGGAATAAATTACAGAGAGTTGGTTGAGAGAGTGGGCATCCTTCTGTTCCCTTGGCCAGACCTGCTAATCTGGCAAGTAAGGATTGTCAGTCTCTCAGCCGTTATGTGGTAATGGTGTGGCCAGTTCTCTCAGCCATAGTGTTGGTGTGTGTTCTCCCATCAAGCTGGACTGAGAACTATAACCAGGAATCATAGAGAATAAACTCTTGTTCTCTTAAGCTGTTTGATGGTCATTTATCAGTAACTATGCAGATGAACTGCAATATCATCCCTTCCTGTGTGTAACTCTTTTTGTATTTTTTTTTGTTTTAATTTTTTAATGTGTGTGTGTGTGTATGTGTGTGTATATACAAGAGGGTACTTTAGTGTGTACAACATTAGAAACCATCCTGGATTGCTCTACCTCCTTATTGCTTTGCTCTGTGGTTTCCTAGACTCCACCTTCTAGAGCCTGAATTACAGGCCACCACTATTTTTGACCAGGTGTTTTTTTTTACAGGGGATCTAGAGATTCAAAGTCAGGTATTTTTGCCTGTAAGACAAAGGCTTTAACCCTGGGACATCTGTCCAACCCCGTCTCTACCCCCCACATATGTAGCTTATGTCCTGTTCAAGCTTATCACTGGGGTTACAATGTACCATTCATTATTATGTATGAATGTAAATTTGGCGATGGTGCTACTGGATGTCATGAAGTCTATCTGATCTAATCTTTGCAATGAGCTTCCAATGTGGCTGAAAGAGATCTCTGCTCATAGGGCAGGTCTGGAATTTTAAAAATCTACATTTCCTTCCCTTTTTGTTTTTTTATTTTAACGGCAGGTATGGAGACGGCTACGCCATGCCAGCCTGGTCCATAATCACCCAGAGGATTGGGAGTGACAGTCCTTGGTCTTGTTTACTTCTCACAGCAGGAAGAGTGAAGCCATGAGTGAGAATGGCAAGGGTAATACATCTGCCCACCAGGAAGGTTCTACGGAGGCAGATCCCCGGAAGTGTGATAAAGGCAAAGAGTGATATTCACAAGTCTTATTTTAGGCTGATGGATGAAAAACCGTTTATCTTGTAGGAGTGAAATTTTGCAATCTGGCTGATGAATGAGTGGACTTTGTGCTGTTGTAAATGTGAGCTTTCTCAGTAAAGCGTTATGAATAGATTGCTTTAATGCCAGACACATTTTCCCATGGAAACAGACGCTAAACATGGTAGATGGGCCTCCTGGAGTCAATTGAACTCCAAATATAACTGAGACACTGAGGTACCGTCTGGTGACTCTCCATTTTGTGTTCAAAAATTAAGCAATCTACGTCACCTGACTGTGGCCAGATGTGCTAGTGACATTTATTTCCTTGGTCTGTCCCAAGCATTGGGATTTTTTCTTTGTACTCTCCAGCCATGAAGCAGTATCTTCTTTTTTTTTTTTTTTTGTCTCTTTCTCTTTTCTTATTCCTGTACTTTGGTTCCATGGAAAGAAGCCTCTCCACCTCCTGCCTTTCCCCTACATCTTTCGACTGCTCTTCCTTGATACACCAGCTCTTTTTGTATAGTCAGTAGTTAAAAAGAAAAGGGATCAGAAACATTGAGAGTTTTTCTGGCTACATGGGTCTTGAGAAAGGGCAGTCAGCAGGGAACGTTGAGAGAGAGGATAGGGTTAACTTATGCAGTGGGATACACTTGCTTAGATTGGACATGAACTCCAGAGCAAGGCTGTTCATGATTGGCCATGTATCAGTGACAAAAGGTTGTGAGCCAGGACAGTCAATGTCTTGCATTGTCTTCAGAGATGTCTCAGTCTATCTGTCTATCTCACACCTCACACCCTGCTGTTTAAAAAGTGGTTTGAGGAATCAATTATTTTGCTTGTTTCTACAGTTGGGTGAGTTGGTTTGACTCAACTGGAATATTCTCCTGTAACACCCTGGAAAAATCATGTAGTTTCAACCACCCAGCAACGGTGTCTACATTCCTCTGGAATATTGATTGACTTCCTTGAGGCGGAGTCTCTTACTAAACCTGGAGCTAGGCTGGCGGCCACAAGCACCAGTGATTCTCCTCTGACCCCAACAACACTAGAGCTACCTGAATACACAGCCATGCTTGAGTGTTTATATGCGTGTTGGGGACTGTGAACGACAGTCCTCATTCTGTACACAAAAGTCACCTCCTGAGCCATCTCCCATCTTGGTTCATGCCCTTTATAAAGCATCTCGGCTCTCCCTGTTTCTCCTCTGTCTCTCTGTGTTTTCTACATGACGTCTCTCTAACAAAGTATTGGAATTTTTTTTTAAACATGGTCTTTAGGCTCCTAAAAGCATGAAGGAAGACTATGTAAAGACTTTTTAAGTCTTTGGATCATTTCTGCTGCTTTGACTTTAAAATCACATACCCTGCCCTTTGGAAGTATCTAATTTGCTGTAGTGCTTACTGTTTTTGTAGGATTTATTGTATGATGTATCCCTTTCAGATCTTGTATTTCTCATCTCTGAGAAGATGGCATATGCACTGTCATGATTTCACCCACATTCCTTCTAGTTTTTCCCTCTCTAGAAGTCTGTACCTAAAACCTCATCCTTTAAAGACCCAGATCAGTATTCTTGATGACCTGATGAATTCTGTGTCTGAGTTGTTTGCCCGTTTTGTTCATTGGTTGCAGTCTCCAGCAACCTGAACCTCATGGTGCATCAAGCAGCAACTGTTGTTTCCTTCTAGCTGAGACTGTCTGAGGGTTACACTGCAGAATCATGGAAGAGAAAAGTGGGGTACCCAAGGGAGCCATAGACCCTCCACAGGAATGATTAAAAATATGAGAGGAGCCTGATATTTGGGGAACCCTGCATGTTTTAAAATGAAAATCAAATTTGCTTTAAACTCGTCCATAAACATATTTGAGTTGTACGTGCTAATGGGATAATGAGGTGTTTCAAGGCACACATATACTGTGTAATGTTTCCATGAGGTTAAACCCATCTAATTTCTTAAATGCTTTTCATTTTCCATGGCGAAAACTTTCAGAACTTCAAGCTCTTTGAACTACACAGCTCATTGTTGCTATATGGAACATAAGAAGCATGTTTTTGCCAAGTCCACAAAAGCCTGATCTGTTTCCCAGCTTCCAGGATATGTTTGGCCTGATCCCTTCATCCATTCTTAGCTCTTATATTTCAAAGTCTAAAATATATTTGCTCCAATGTTCATGGCATTTGGAAAGGAATCTGAGAGTTTTGATGTGCTCAAAATGGTCTTTAGGCTGCTTTTTAAAAAAATGCTATAATAATCTACTTTTTCTGTTAATCATTATATGTATACCACAGCATTTAATGGATGCATTTTGATCATTATATTGAAATGTTTTACCTACTCTTTGGTTGCTATGACCAAATATTCTGACCAAAGCAACTTACAGACACAGGGCTTATTTTCCTTTATAGTGCCAGGGGAGGGATGCCTCATGGCAGGGAAAGCTTTGTGGCAGGAGCACAAGTCTGGTTCTTCACAGTGCACTGACACTTAGGAAGCAGAGAGACAACCAGGAGTGTGGCCAGGCTGTCTAACCTCAAGGTTCCAGCCCCTCTTGGTCTGCTTCCTCCAGTGAGGCTCCACCCACTAAAGGTTCCACAGTCTTCCCAAAGAACACCACCAGCTGGAGACCAAGTGTTCACACGCTTTGACACGGCACGGGATCCACACATCACATTTCACATTCAAATCACAACACCCATGACAGAAAAAAATCCAGATGCTCTGTAGCTATTTTCAACATGGATATAGAAATCTGAAATCAATGGATAAGCCTTCCTCATCTTTGAATTCACAATTTTATAACAAATAATCTGACATTACAATCAATTTTTAAAAACTTTTATTTTAATTAATTAATTACTTTAGTGTGTGTGTATCAGAGGGCACTGTGTGTCCCTGTGGAGGACTAAGGGTGACTTCAGGCATCATCCTGGATTGCTTCTACCTCCTTCTTGCTTCGCTCTGAGATTTCCCAGGCTCCAGGAGTGAGAAATACAGGCCATGGCCTTTGACACCTGGCATTTTTACCTGGGACCTGGGATCCGAATTCAGGACCTTCTGTTTGTGAGGCGGAGTCTAGACCCCTGAGCCATCTCTCCAGCCCACAAATCAATATGTAATTAGAAATGGAAATCATTGTTACCCGGAAATTCTATGATTAAAGTCATAGTAAAAAAAAAAAAAACAAGTTAAGCATCAAATACAATGTTTAGTATTGACCATTCACCTGAATGGAAATACTGGTGGGTTTTGTGTGTGATGTCTCTTCAGCAGACTCTTGGGCACATCTTCCAAGCTGCTTCAGCTGTACAAATTAAACAAATCACCTGTGAGGAAATATACAGAGGGAAAATATTTTCTGATTTCTTTTCTTTCCCTGGGACAGACACGGTTAGCCACAGATTCATTTAGAGAGAAGCGCCGCGATGTTATTTCTTAAAGATGAAAATCGCAGTTGCAGAAGACGGTTGAAAGTTGAGGTGGCTGGGCTGCTGAGAAAAATAGCTTATTGCTTTCTGAATTGCCTTATATTTTCTCCAAATTCTTAAACAGGCCCTAGAGAACGATTCATCCTATGTCTTTCAAAACTGGCTACTTGAAGAAATGCTGATTTTGTTTTTCAGTGAAACTTACAAAGGTTGCGGAAAGATGATCTAAGATTTTGGTCTTGTTGGCATGAGCATCAGCCGGCAGGCCTCTGTGGTTTGTTAAATGTGATGCCAAGAAACTCTGAACAGGTATAGGAAAAACAATTCAGAGCTGATCATTCTCTTCGCAGAACTTTCTGGGTGCAATCGGCTTTTTTTCTTCTTCTTCTTCTTTTTTTTTTCCTGGGTGCTTCTTGACTTTCAGTGTCTCATTTATTCTTTTCATTTTATTTGGGTCAATTTCCTCCTGCAGTCCAATCCAATCTCACCGGATCTAATCCAATCTAGTTAAATAAGTATTCATGATGTCAACCTGCCCTCTGTTTCCCTTCGCAGAGAAAGGCAGACAGGACCCAAGTGTCGAAATCTATTTCACTTTGCTTTTGTCCTGTCCTCTTTCATTCCTGTTAGCTTCAAGGAGGCCCCTGCCACCTATCCAGCACCACCTGGGTACGGGGACCCCTTTCCTCTCCCTTTGAGGGGCATTCTACCTGCTTGCTGGATCATTTATTATTTGCTATCTAGCTGGATCTTTCCCACTAGCTTCTATATAGGCCTTGTTTTTTTTCCAGTAAGAAAAAAAAAAAAAACTAAAGAAACAAACAAAACAAATCCCATAGTGTCTTCCTCAACTCCTTGCTGTCTGCCAGAGCTTTGTCTTCTTTTCATCTCTTCACTGAAGCAAGCAGGCGATATTCAGTATTTTCTGCCCCACCCAGCACATCTGCAGAGCCCATCTCCTGATGAAGTACCTTCCTCAAGAATGCCCTTACTATCAGCATCATAGAACCCAGTGGGCATTTTCTGTTCTGTTTATTTGACATCTCAGCCATATTTCTCACGATGTCTACAGCATCTCCCCTGGCTGCCTCTTGCTCTTCTCTCCCTAGGTCCTCCACCCACCGTGTTCTTGAACATACCTCCAGATGTTCCTTATGATTCTTTTCACATCCTCTTTCTTCTCCAGGCATGTGGTCCTCCTCTTTACTGACCCTTCATGCACACACCTTCTGTCTATTTTAGGCTGCACAGGACTAAAATCTGTACCAGCAACTCAGGTGTTTTTGTGGAAGCCAGATCTACACATTCTATTTCTGGCTCGTTGAATGGAGAAATCCACCAGTCTGCCCACCCACATCCATGCTTTCATGTCTTTCTCTCTTCCTTGGAACCTCCCTTGTCTTAACCCAGGGCTCAACATCTAGATGAAAGAAAAGAAAACAGCGCTTCTCATAAACCCAAACTCTGTGTAACACTGGTTCACTCTGAAATTCTTTTCCACTCCAAAGATGGAAAAGCACTTTCACCTGAATGGAAGCCCCTCGAAGCTCCAGGGAGGCTTGCGTGGGAGCCGGGGTGGAGCTGCGCCTCCCTTCCTGCGGCCCATGGCAAATACTTCTGGCAGCTGAGAACCTTCGCCAAGGGCTACTGTGAAACGGGGTACTCACTCTCCATTCCTGGAGACAACCCAGCTTCCATGACCCATGGGCCAACTGAGGAGGGAAGCCTATAAACCCCTAGTCTCCTTTCTGGAATTTAAGACCTGAGAGAGGCTGCATGTCTAGCTTCACGCTGACTTGAATGTAGCAGTTAACCGTCCTATGCCCTGCATGTGTGAAGAGGGAGGGAGGCTTGGGTCTCCTCTTCCCATCAGTAGTTCAAGTAGCTTCTCTGGTCATGACGGGCTTGCTCTATCCAAGATCTCACTGCTTCCATGAGACCCTCACAGTGTTCAGCCTATTAACATTTCATCATGGAAAGGAAGAGGGTCTTCAGAGACGCTGCACCTCTTGAAGGTAGACAGGAAAAGGGGAGCATCCACTAGTACTTCATCCATGCCCCAGCAAGTACTCAGGCACTTGCCAGTACAGACATCCCAGATAAAGCCCAGTGGGCCACACACACAATAAGACATGAAGGTAGGAGACTAGCTGGAAAGGAGAACGTATGCAGTGGGGAAAAGGCAGGAAATGGGATTGGACATAAGGAATGAAAATACACAAATTCATTATATTTATGTATGAAAGTATTGAGGAATGCTTTCATATATTGAGGAATAAAAAGCAATTAATACAAAGTTGATTAATTATATCATGTGGGCTTCATGACTTTATCTTTAACTGCCAAGAACTCCCACCTATAAAACCCACACTGGGGGTTAGAGTTTCAGTAACTTTGGCAAAAACATTCATTCAATAATAGCAAGCAGTATCTGGAATACAGTAGGTACATTATCATTACTGTTATTGTTGATTTTATATAGAGATTATCTAAATAGCAGGCACTTTTATAGGGGGTGCATATCTTAAGCCAAGGTCTTGCAAGTATGTTTTAGAAATACACTTATTTGGGCTAGAGGGATGTTTTAGGTATTAAAACTTTACCTCACAAGCAGAAGGTCTCAAGTTCAGATCCCAGGTCCCACATTTTTTTTTTTTAAATGCTAGGTAGGCTAGTGCAGACTGCACTTCTAGTCCTGGTGGGCAGAGCCTGGAGAATCCCAGAGTGAAGCACAAAGGAGGTAGAAGCAATCCAGGATGATTCCTGAAGTCACCCTTGGTCCTCAGGGACACACACTGTCCTCTGATACACACACACACACACACACAAGCACACATGAAAATGCAAAAAACTAATTTTTTTAAAAAGAAACACATCTATTCTATGAGATGATGTACAAAGGTCTTTTATTTTAAAAAGTGTGAAAAAAGAACACAAATCTACACCTTAGAGCATCAAAGGATTAAAAACTCCCAGAAAGTTCAGGAAAGGGGTGGGAAGATGGCTCAGTAGATAATGTTCCTGCTGCTTAAATGTGAGCCCCTGAGTTCACATCCCCAGAACCCACTGAAGCCAGGTGTTGCAGCACATGTCTATAACCTGGTGAGATGGGAGATGAAAACAGGAGAATTCTGGAAGCTCATAGAACAGCTACACTGTCATGTGCCGTGGTGAACAAGAGACACTGTCTCAGACAAGAAAGAAGACAAGGAACAACGCCTGGGGCTCTCCTGTGACTTCCACATGCAGATTGCCACACAGCCTGCACCATGCACAAGAAAGGGAGGGAAGGGGGAAAAGAAGGGGAAAGGGGGGAGGGAGCAAAGGGAATCCAGAGTGGGGTGGAGTGAGGGAGGAGTGGAGGGAGGGAGGGGAATGGGGTACTTATCAACATTGTATGAGTGGAAGAAATAAATAAAAAAAGAATACACACACGCGCGCACACACACACACATACACACACACACACACACAAAACACACACACAAAGCTGAAGAGTGTAAGAACCAACTCAGGAAAACTCCGTGTCACCTTTTGTCATCCAGTGGCCCCAGGGCATCTAGACTATGGATACACCTCTGTAAGCAGTAACTTATCACTCTCTGTGGCTTAGCTAGGGACAGCTCATCAGATGTGCTCTTGATGAATGCTAGGGGAGGGTTAATTTGACTGAAGGACAGGGTAGGACGATTTTGCTTCTGTAACTCTTTTTTTTAAATTTTTTATTGTATCTTTTCCTACTTTTACAAGCATATTGAGTATTCATCCCAGTTTCCCTCCCTCTTCCCTCTCTTCCATGCTCTCCCTTCCCTTCACCATTTCCTTCCACTCCTTCTCAGTCTTCTACTTGTATGCTTCTTTGGACCCCAGGGTTCACTCTAGCTTATCTACTCCTGTGGGGGCTCAGAACTCAGGGGTTCACATTTAAACAGCAGGTATTGTATTCCAGATACTGTTTGCTATTATCAAATGAATGTTTTTGCAAAGTTATTGAAACTACCTCTCTTCGGGCCACCCCACTGATATGTGCATTTCCCTTCACTCATTCAATTTTAGACCCAAAGGTTTCCACTGTGAGTTCCCATTCTATGGGGATAATAACAGCTACCTACAGAGCAGTTTGATGTACTGTCTTCCTACCTATAGGCTAATTGGTTGTCTTCCCTATTGATCTATTTCCTTTCCTTTTTATAGGTTTTTGTTCTAGTTTACAGTAACAGGTATGGGCACCATTCTGACAAAGTGGATCTTATGCTCAATCAGAAAGCTGTTGGTTGTCTCCTTGATACTCATGCCACTATTACTCTGTGGTCACCTGTTGCCAGGATGATTTATATTGCAACTTATAGATCTCATGCCATTGATGGGGCTTGTGACTGTTTCTCTCCTCCAGTAGCTTCTACAGTGTTCTTTGGTACTGGGTAAGCTGTCCTTGTTTCTGTCTTTCTCCGAGCTGTCAATGGCCTCGTAATTCTTCTGTATGTGAAGGCTCTGTCTGCCACTGGAAGAGCCCAGATGTAAGACTAACAAAGCATGACAGCTAATGATGTGTGGTCTTCCTTCCCAAGACGCAGATTGCCTGGGACCTCCTATTCGAATCGTCCACAGAGGGTCTTGCAACGCCCTGCTGCCCTGGCTTGTTACCAGTGTGATCCCATGGCAGTGACTGATGGCACGCTCCAGGGGTCTCACACCCAGCAGAGAGAGTTTCCTTGTTAAATACTTTCTTTAATAAATTATCTTGACTTACAGGCACTGAGCATTCTTTCGGATGAGCAAGATCTTTTTAGTGACTAAGACAATATATAAACAAAGTACTTTTGTGTGCGAATGGCTAATAGAAATGAAAGGAAATGGAGGAAAAAAGAAAGAAAATTAAAAAAGAAAAGACTTCTAGCATATGATGGTCTATGGGTGAGTTAGTAAGCCTCCTCAGTTTCCTCAAAATATTTGAGCAAAAAGAAATTGTATTTACAAGGTATATGGTATGTGTGTGTGTGTGTGTGTGTGTGTGTGTGTGTATGTGTGTGTGTGTGTATGTGTGTGTGTGAAGATAGATGATAGAGATAGAGAAAGACTATTAAGTTGATAATGTGTGTGTGTACACAGATGACAGAGAGAGCTGGATAGCGATTGTATAGATAGATTGGAGGGACAGGGATAGATGAATAGATAGATAGATAGATAGACAGATAGATAGATGCACATACATACAATTGTCTATCTATGTATCTATGTGTCTAGGTATGTATGTATGTATGTATGTATGTATGTATGTATGTATGTTTGTATGTATCTACAATGTGTGTTGATATTCTTACCAAATCCACCCCTAGAAAGCCTAATCTTAGTGTAATGACATTTAGATACATATTCTTCAGGGTAGGAATTTCCTGAGTGTGGTTGATGCCTCTACCCTAGATGACCAAATAGCTTGCCAGCTTTCTTTCCGCCATGTGAGCTTCGATGAGAAGACAGCCCTACGTGAACAAGGAAGCAGATTCTTACTAGACACGGGGTCTGCCAGCACCCTGACCTTCCTTGGTCTTCCCAGTCTCTGAAACCATGAATAATGGTATTTGGTTGATACACTACTTCATTTTATCAACTGAAATGAAATAGGATTGTGTCCCCCTCTCAAGCATTATATTAATAGATTTTTGGTACATTAGATGTCATGTTTGACTTTGTCTTGCTTTCTATGGGAGATTACTTTGCCAGAGATAGATCCTTGTTTTTACTTTTTTAGAACCTAGTGTGTGTCCAGATCCACACAGAAATAATTTACTGTACAAAGGACAGATTCTGAGATATCTGGACTTTCTTTGACCTTTTTGTACAGGATAATGACTCTACCCGGGTCTCAATGGCATATTGACTCTAAGTAGGCCACCAGAGATTGTTTATGGACCCAAAACTTGAAAATTTTCTGTTCTATCAAATTAGTTTTCAACTACAATGCTTAAAAATAGAAATAGAAATTTGCCTTTCTGTATGCCTTTTTTTCTTAACAGCTTTATATCTTTATTCAAGGTATAGAGAGTAATACTCTAATGAATATTTGGAGATCAAAGAAATGTAAGACTGTAAGAGTTCTTCCTTGATCCTGGGAAAATGTATGTAAATCAGGTTTTTGGCCTTAAGGAAAGGAAAGTTTATCAAAGGCTGGTGTTGTGCACAGGGTAGAAGAAGATTCCAATGATTTCTCTTAAGGCATAAGATGTCATAGCTCACGCTCCAATGTTCAGTCCACTTGAGTTTGAAAACTGGACTCTTCCCAGGAAACCAACTTCCTTCCTTCCTTCCTTCCTTCCTTCCTTCCTTCCTTCCTTCCTTCCTTCCTTCCTTCCTTCCTTCCTTCCTTCCTTCCT
Organism: Typhlomys cinereus; assembly: GCA_023101885.1. Taxonomy (NCBI): domain Eukaryota; kingdom Metazoa; phylum Chordata; class Mammalia; order Rodentia; family Platacanthomyidae; genus Typhlomys; species Typhlomys cinereus. Next base: position 160,357 of record JALPQD010001008.1, read on the forward strand.
TCCTTCCTTCCTTCCTTCCTTCTCTTTTTCTCTTTCTCTCTTTCTCTCTTTTTCTCTTTCTCTCTCTTTCTCTCTCTCTCTCTTTCTTTTCCATCTATCCTTATATTTTCCTACTTTTCTTTCTATTTATTTATTCATTCATTCCTTTGAACCAACATGGATCAAAGTCAAAATTAAGTAACATAACATTTACATATTCTCCATTTTCAGTTACAAAAGACTTATTGCCCATTTTTTCCTTGCTTAGTGCTGGGCAGTGAAGAAGCAAAGTCACTGCAGTGAGTTCCAAGATCTGGGAGCATCTTTTTTTTTTGTCATTAAAAGTTATTTTTTAATACATTTTTATTATTATTTCAGCTCATACAAACTTAATAGATACACCAGTTCCCTCCCCTCCCTCCCTCCTCCTCCCCCTGAACCCCCTGCTCCCCCTCACCTCACCCCTTCCTCCCCATCCCCCTGTGCTCCCGCCCCAATTCCCAGAGTCCTTTCTTGTGCATGCCTGACTCTCCTCTGGGCCCTCCTCTCCGATGACGTACAAGGACCCAGTGGCCTTTCCCTGGGTCCTTTATTTCCACTCATAACAGGTACACCGGTCCCCCTCTCCCTCCAACCCCCTAACCCCCTGTGCCCCCCTCCCCTCCCCCTTTCCTCCCCACCCCCCAGTGCCTCTCTCTCCCATCCCGGGAGCATCCTTTAACGTGCATGCCAAACTCTCCTCTGGGTCCTCCTCTCCGATGAGGTGCAAGGACCCAGTGGCATTTCCCTGAACCCTTTCCTGTGTTCCCCTTAAACATAGGAACACTACTGTGGCTGTCAATCCCTTGCCTCCAAGGATCTTGGTGCCTTTAGCAGATGCTAGACTTTGTGAGGTCAATGGTGTGTTGGACATTGCACCGGGCATGCAATGTCCAATTATGATTGCTTCGGCCCTAACTTATGTGGAGTATCTTGCAAATCATTGCTCCTCCCATCCTTTTGCTCTTACACTCTTACCACCCCCTCTTCCGCAAATGTCCCTGTGCTTCAGGATGGGGAGAGATTAGTCTGGCCTAGTTCTAGGTGGTTGATATAGAGTCTCTGAAGTTCTGGATAGTGGTTTGTTGATTTTCTTTTGCAGTTTTGTTGCTCCTGCAATGCCCTTCACTCCATTGTGATGGGCACTGTATGTCACCCCCTGGCCAGAGACAAAAAGCTGTTAAACTGGAGTCTTATTATAAGAGCACATTCAAGGGTAGATGTAATACTTATACCCAAAAGTGGAATCGCAGGGTCATATGGCATTTGGCAATGGGAGGGGTCAATCACCCATTTGCAAAATGGTTACTTTTTAATCTGCCAGACTACATGCCCTCCCCTTCTGGTGAGTTCATACCCCCTTAGTTGTAAATGATCAGGAACGAATGTCTGTGAACTTAACTAGGTGTCACATTACTTTCTTGCAGTCCTTGATGGAGGCCTATTTTCTCTACTGTAACATGGTCACTTCTCTCCTTGTTTCTGGTGTGACCCTCCAACTCCATCCCTCCTGTTCATAATCCTTGCAATTACTGTAGGTAATACATAGATTTACCTATGAGTGTCTCAAGGTGGGCTGGGCTGGGAGCATCTTTTAAAGATTTGTGTTTGAGGAACTTATTCCCTGCCTACTGACTACAGGTGATGGCTTAAAGTTTGACATGATAGAATGAGTTGAAGGTAATGCTTCAGGAAATGCAGACCACCCTTAAAATAGGGATTCAGGCACAGTATTGTTGCAGAACTTGAAGTTTTGTAGGCAAGCATAAATATGACTTTATAAAAATTGAGTAAAACACACATCATCCTTGAAAATTCTCCAGCTTGCTTTGACCACCATGACTGTCCTTCTGCCCACAGAAATAGCCCACCTTTCTGTGACTCAGCGGCACTGGGAGCTGTTAGTATCTCTGCACCAAGGAACCCACATGTTTTCTCCCACAGTAAAGTCAACTAATGTAGGCTGCTGTGCCTCTTGATGCACGATGGCAGAGCACCTCCTTAGTCTACATGACACTCAGTGATCCATCCCAGTTCTTAAAAAAAGTTTAAAAAGAAGGAAGGTTAGTGGACCAATTTGTTAGATGGTTCAATGGGTAAAGGTGCTTGCATGAAAACTTGGAGACCTGAGTTCGATCCCTGGAGCCCACCTGGTAAGAGAGAATGGATGGGATTCTGCAAGTTATCTTTTGACTTTAGCATGTGTGTCCTGGCATGTTCGCTCTCTCTCTCTCTCTCTCTCTCTCTCTCTTTCTCTTCCCCCTTACACACAGACACACATATACACTCACTAAAATATTTTAAAAATAAGAATAATTTGTAGTTCCATGAGAATTCGGATAATTGATCATCTTCTACTCTGATGTGGATTAGTTTTTCTATTTCAAAGAACAGATCTTAAAAATGTGAGTTCTTTTAAGGAACGAATAGCTAGAGGATGTGTGTGCATATATCTGTATATCTATATACACACACCTATATGCTTTATTAAGAATTCAAAATGGTTACTTTTTTCTTTGTGTGTAAGTGTGTGTGTGTGTGTGTGTGCGCGCATACAAGAGGGCACTTGAGTGTGTGTCCCTGGAGGCTCAAGAGTGACACTGAAAATCATCCTGGCTTGCTTTACCTCTTTATTGCTTTGCTTTAAGGTTTCCTCAACTCTGTCTAATAGGGTCAGAATTATAGGCTACTGCCATATACATCCAGAATTTTTACATGGAATCTGGGGATCTGAACTCAGGTCCTTTTTCTTTCAAGGCAAAGATTTTAAGCTGAGTCATACCCTCAGCCCAAGTAGTTATCTTTATATTGAACCAAAAACCAGTTGAAACAAAGCCGTTAGAAAATGTTCCATGTTGTGAATATATCCTTGAGTTTGATACCTTGTTAATTATGAAGGAAAACACAATGACATCAGTATAGAAAAGGAAATAAGCCATAAAGGATTAAAAAGAGAAGAAATCGAAAAGAGAAGGGACGATTTCGAAGCCATGTTATATTTTATTATTTGGAGCAGAAACTGTGAAGCACATAAAACAATCTACAGGAAGTGGAAAAGATTTCTTCTCATTACTGGCCTTGAGGCAATTTTTTAAGCTGCCATAAACTGACAAACAGACGTGATGGATATCATTATAAAATACACTGGGTTGGAAAATGGAGCACAGAAGGAAATTGTCCACATCAAAGGTAAAAAAGAAAAAGTTCCACAGAGTTCTCTATAGGGTGAAGAACTCGAAAACAGCTCATGAATAATATCACAAAATTATCCTCAACTTTGTGTTATCTATATTTTTCTAGATGATAATATGACCCTTTTTTATTACTTATACCACATGATTCCAAAGCACATGCAAGACCCATAAGGAAAATTAAAGCCAGTGGGGCTAATCTACTACTTTGATAGACAACTGTTGTAATGAATCACTTTCATATTTAAATAAAGCATTTGAAAGGCAAAAAAATATAAAGCTTTTTAAAAGCAGCTGGAATAGGGTGTGGGAATGATCTCTTTCAGGCCCACAGAGACACTGTGTCTGTGTGAATGCCATAGTAATCCAGAAAAAAATGTATAACTGTTTTCGTGCTTGTTCATAATTGTTAAAACTCAATGTATTTAAAACTTTTTTACACAGGTATATATTTTGCATTGAGGCATCCAACGAAGAAGAAAGGGTAAAGGAATGTGAAAGTATCACATGGGATTCTTTCATTCATAAGGATTACAGATTAATTATTTGCAAGAAAATAAATTGGAGACAATCATCATGTGAGTGACATCTATCTTGGACGAAGTGCCTGATAAAATCAACTTGAGGAAAAAGGTTTATTTTGGCTCAGAGTTCAAGGATACACTTCAGCATGGTGGTGATGTCATGGTGGCGGGAGCGTGAGGCAGCTGGTCACGTGCTATCCACCACCAGGAAGCAGAGCATGATACATGTCTGCGCTCAGCTCGCCTTTTTCCCTTTTATTCAGCCCAGGACCCAAATCGTTGCAATGGCGCTGTCACAGTTAAGCTCTTCCTACTTCAATCAACCTGTTGTAGATAATCTTCAAAAGGATGCCCAGAGGCTAACACCATCTAAATAATCCCTCACAGGGATGCTGAAAGACTGGTCTCCTAGGGGACCTAGCTCTGTTGACAATCAACATTAGTTATCAAAATCATAGTAGCCAATATCATTTTTTATCAAATAGCAATAGAGGGTGCCTTCTCCTCATGGCACTCCAGTTGTGGGGAGCTTCTTGCCCCTTATGGATTCCCTGCCTGGAATCCATGAGTTCTCTGGGATGTCTGCCCCTCATGGCACTCCACGTCTGGAGTCCATGAGTTCTGTTCTTTCTCTCCTCTAATAAACTCTACCTTAATTCTCAAAAGAAAATAGCAGTAGAATGTAGGAGAATGCAGGAGATGTTTGATTGCAAACCAGCATATTTTTTAATTTAATTTATTGTCAACCTGATATGTAGTAAGCAGGCTTTCAAATCCATCTGAGGGGTATTCTATAGACTAAGGTTGGCTTCTGGGATTGCCTGTGAAGGATTGTCTTGATTGGATTACTTGATGTGGGAAAACCCAGTTCATAGTAGACAGACCCATTTCCCTGGGTAGGGGGTGTCCAGAACTGTATAAAAAGAAGAGAAGAAGCACTGGCAGGCAGGCAGGCATTGGCCTTGTCCTCTGCTTGTGGGGTGGATGCGTAGTGACTGGCTGCTCCAAGCTCCAATTGCTACAACTTCCCTACCATGATGGATTGGAACATTTAATTGTGAGGCAATGAAACCTTTTCTGGCAACTAAAGCATGCACAGTTCCACCCATAGAAAATTATTTTAGAAAGAAGTACCATGTGAACACAGATACACACACACACACACACACACACACACACACACACACACACACCCTTGTAGGAAATCTCTTCTGTGCTATGACACTCTACCTGCGTCTCCTGAGTGTTTAACACAGCCCAGTGGAAAGCAGGGTGTGCTGGCTCAGGCTTGGTAGAAGAGGACATAGCTATTCTTTGATGTTTAAACGTTTTCTGATTTTTTCCTCCATCTTGGATGCAGACTGGATTGATCATAATGTGTCACTGGAGGTGTGGAGACAATTAAGTCCCCCCTTCTCTTTGCAGTGTCTCTCTAGGTTCCTAAAAGCCATTTATTCACAAACCTGTGCCTTCCCCATAGATTCTTCAAACAGCCTCATCTATGCTACAGTGCTAGATTTTAATCAAGAGAGGGGCACGATCTATTCTTTTATGCATTTATGTCTGAAGGAGAGCCTTTCGCGTTTATTACCATGCTACCCACAGAAAATTTACTATTCTAGATCCAACGCTGTGAAATGCCCATCTATATTATTTTTAGGTTGTAAAAGGCCAGACTGACTTGCATGCCAAACAATCTCACATAAACATTTACAATGGAAATCAAACGCTTCCCCCAGGAGAGGAGCCCATGAAGGCACAGAGTGAGCTCAAGTCAAAGCAGAAAGAGTCCATTTCCCATTTGATGCATTTCTAATATCCATCTCTCTACCTTCCTGACTTCATAATTAGGGGATACAGAAGATACGTTGGTATTTATTTCAGCTCAGCATAACTCAGCAGCTAAGGACACTGACTGTCACACACACACACACACACACACACACACACACACACACGTACATGCACGCACGCATGGTTCGACTCCCCGTAATAGAGTGGCTGCATTAGTTACTCATATTGTTGTGGGAACACTGCATCAAGGTGGGGAAGGCAGGATAGCAGAGCACGAGGTAGCTGTAAAAAAGCAGAGGGAAAGGAAGGATGTTTCTCGCACCTCATCCCTTTTCATTCACAGTACCATCCGCATTCAGGGTGGGTCTTTCTGCCTTAATTCAGTCACTGTATATAATCCCTCATAGGAATACCTGGATGCTTGTCTCCTAGGTGATTCTAGACCCTTTCAAGCTGACAATCTTAGCCGTTGTAACGTTTATTCTTAACTATTGCTGTGAGAGAGCATTCAAAGTCAAATAACTTAAGGGAGATTTATTGTTTATAGTTCTAGAGGGGAGAAACAGACTTTCATGGTGGAGGCGACATGGTTAGTGGCTGAAGCTGGCAGGAAAAGTTACTCCATCCATGTGGCTGAAGGCTGGAGGATTCCTGGAGAGTCTCCCTTCTTCCCAGTCTCCAGTTCTGTGGTTCGTTTTATTGGTCTGCTACTGGGAGGTTCCAATGGGATCTAGGGCTGGTCTTTGTATTGTAAATGTATTGATCCAGATAATCTCTTCAGGTGGTCTCAGGTGATCTTAGTTAATGCCAGGTGTGTCCAGTTGAAAGGGAGATTTATTTGAGCTATGGCTCCAGAGGAATACAGTCCATTCTGGTGGAAATTCAATAGCAGGAGGCAGAAGCAGGAGGCAGGTTCATAGCTAGTCAGCAAAAGGAAGCAGGGCCTAGCTACCCAACCTCTAGCCTGCCCCCAGCAGCAAGCTCTCAATTCCTAAACATGCCACAACCTCCCAAATGTTAATAGTAGCTAAGAATTCAAACACATGCACCTGTGGGGGACAACTCAACATTCAAACCTTGACAGTCACTAGTTCTCTGTGTGCCTCAGTTTCTCTAATGTTAAAGCAGATAAAAACCATGCCTTCTTATAGAACTGCTTAAATGAACAACTGGGTAATTCACATCAAACCCAGGGTCTGGCCCACTTCAAGGAGGCCAACTCTTCTGGTTTACTAAGTGATAAATCATCTGGCGCGAAATCCATGATCATGCGTGTTTAATGGGGGGCCATTAAGGAGCCTATAGCATGGGTCTTGGCATTACACAGAGGAGGATGTAAATTTTAGCTCCTTGACCAAGAGATGTTACTGATCAAGTCTGTGTCCTTACCAGGTAAGATGGTAGAGATGAAATCAGCCGAATTGGATATGAAACTATACTGCAGGTTGCTACAGCTGAAATTTCTCCTGTTCTGTCCCTCTATGACTTCCCTAGGTGCTGATAACTGTCTTATTAGCTACTCTCATCCCTATCCACAGGGACCAAAGAAAGGAAAGTCATCTAACCTTAGCTGGAATTCTGGAAGTACTATCCCAAGTTCCTGGTGACAACCGTCTTCCAGCTTTGGGTTCTGGAAAGACATGAAGAAGGAGGATGGAGTCTAGCTTTAGCATGACACAGGTCTGACACTGACTTCAGTTGACATTGTTTTCTTTCCTCTCTGGTCTTCCTGTCTCTAGTCTCTGGCTTTTCCTTCCTGCCTCATCTAACCCAGGAGCTGATACTTGCCTTCTCTTCTGCATCACAAAGGTACAAATGCTTTCTTTCAGCTGCCTGGTTGCTTGACTCAAGACCACATCACTGACTTCCTGTTCTTAGGGAGCTCGGAGGCTGCCTGCCACCCTATCTAGCCTCTGTGGACATGTCCCCAACGTCACTGACTCTGCTGTGTCCTGTGCATCCTGCAGATGCTGAGGCTGAGGCAGCAGCCCCTTCCCTGGGGCCTGGTCCTTCCTGGTAGTTGAAGTGACTTTTTCTTTTTCCGAGACCACGTGGTACAGGCGAATTAAGTTATCGTTATGAGAAAGGGTTGAGGGCTCTGCAGGTGAAGTTTCTTCTGTTTCACTGGCTCCAAGATGCCTCATAGGTCCAGGGTGGACTGCCAGGTTACAGAGCTTATCCCTGCTGGATCATAGCAAGAGCTTCCTTCTCCCTAACAGATGGTCTCAGGGCTTCTGACATGATGCTGTTCAGAGAGAAAAGTAGAACACTGCTCTGAAGCGATGCTGTGCTGTACCCATTTTACAGATGAGCAGTGTATGAGATCCAGAAAGCAAAAAAAAAAAAGAACAAAGAAAGAAAGAAAGAAAGAAAGACAAAAGAAGGTAGAATTCCTTCTAGCATCGGTGAGTGTGTTCTCAATGAAGTCCGTGACAGAAACTGTGACTGTAGATAATTTTGATCATTACATGTTAGAAACAGGAACTATTCACTCTGTGACTATATTTGAATTTTATTAATTATGTGTGTGCATGTGGGTTGGCACATGTGCATTGTGTGTGCACATGTGTGTTTTGTGTGTACATGTGTTTTCATGTGTGTGTATGTGGATGCAGGTGGCATGAATGTTGAGGTCAGAGAACAGCTCTGTTGAATGAGTCCTCTCATTCTACCTTTACAAGGCTTCTGGGATTGAATTTGCGTCATCAGACTTGAATACAAGGGTTTTTGCCCACTGAGCCATGCTGCTGACCTATGGTTATGGAAACTGATCTGTTAGCCAAGCCCACCTGCTCCCAAGACCTCTAATGATTGGATGAGGCCCAAACAGATTGCCAAGAACAATGTAGTTCTCTCGGTCCGTCAATTTGAATGTTAACCCCATCTACAAGTGCCTGCCCTGAGGGACCTGGAATGACATTTGATCAAATATCTGAGTGCCTCATGGCTTGGTCCAGTTGGCATCTCACATAAGCCACCCCCAAGCCCTAAAGGAATATTATTCTCATTTTATAGGTGGAATTACTGAGGTAGGTATTTCATCAGAAAAATCACACAGTCCCCTAAGGGTTAAACCTCATGGGATACATGTGAAATTTCAAGTGTAATGCAAGCTCATAGGATGAGTGTCTGGTGTCAGGTGAGTCTCTCACAGGTGACAGTGTGTGCACACACATGTGTATGCATGTGTTCATGGAGATAGGGTTGCACGTGGATGTGTGTGCAGATGTGTGTGGGGGCCAATGGACAACCCCTGGTGTTCCTTGGAAGATGTGCACCTTTTTGTTTGTTTTTTGATAGAGATTCTTCCAGAAAAGTTCTCCTGGATCTTTTCAAGCAGACTAGGCTGGCTGGAGTCCCAGAGATCTGCTGGCTCTGTCCTTGATAACGATTACAAGTGCCACTGCTCTGTTTTAAAACAAAATAAACGAATGAACAAACAAACAAACGAACAACAAAGGAAAACCCCCCAAATAAAATCATGGGTTCTCTGACCAAGGCAAGCACTTTCTAACTGAGTGACCTCCTGAGGTCCCCCCTTTTTTTCTTTTCCTTTCTTTTTTGGATATATTTGACATTTACTTGCAATCTGTTTCCCCAAAATGATATTTCTTTATTTCATTGCAACAGGTTAAACCCAATCACTTTCTTTTCTTCCTTCCTTCCTTCCTTCCTTCCTTCCTTCCTTCCTTCCTTCCTTCCTTCCTTCCTTCCTTCCTTTCCTTCTTCCCTCCCTCCCTCCTTTTCCTTCCTTTTCCCCTCCCTCCCTCCCTTGCTTCTTCCCTCCCTCCTTTGCTTCTTTCTTTCTTTCTTTCTTTCTTTCTTTCTTTCTTTCTTTCTTTCTTTCTTTCTTTCTTTCCTTCTTTCTTTCTTTCTTTCCTTTCTCTTTCTTTTTATTTTTCTGTCTTTTTTTCTCTATCTCCTCCTCTCCCTCCCTTCCTCCCTCCCTCCCTCCCTCCCTCCTCCGTCCCTCCCTCCCTCCCTCCCTCCCTCCCTCCTCTTTCCTTTCCAAGATGAAGTCTTTCTGTGTAGTCCAGGTTGGTCTGAAATCCACAATCCTCTGCTCTCAGTCACCCAAGTAGTTGAGTTACAGGCCTATGCCACCACACTTAGCATGCCCCTGGATCTTAAACTAAGAAGCATGCCACACTGCAGTTTTGAGGCCCTGTGAGATGGGTCTTGAGGATTTTCTTATACTTATTTAAAGATCTGTTCATTTGCAAGCGCTGGTTATTTATTTTTTTAAAGAAAATCTTCAGAGTGGTTGTACGTGCAGCAATGTGCTTTAGAAGTAGGTGGCTGTGCACTGCCTGGTGTCTACCTGTGGGGCGCTGCTTCTGGAAGAACCTGTCCTGTCTGTCGTGGGCTTGGACTGCAATTGGACAGCAGGACAGATTGAGACAGGTGACAACCCCAAGACAGACAGAGGCCCTGCCAGCCGCTGGGCACCAGGGAATGGGGAATGATTAATTCTGACACGAGCCTCACCCACGAAGGAAACGTAACAGAAATAAAACATAAGCTGAACCGACAGCTCACCTTCCGCCATAAATAATGCACGGTGACGAAGGGTCGCTATGCGGCTCTGCCTTTGATGTCTGGGCCGAGCCACCGTGGGCAGCTCCGGGATCACGCGGGGGCTGGTTGTCCTCTTCTGTCGTTCCCGAGGGTGGCAAGTAATTCCATTTCCTTATTTCTTAGCATTTAGTCCCATTTCCTCCTCGCTGAGGTCGGAGAGCTGGAGGATTTATATCTCCGCAGACAGGTACCAGTGCGAGAAGAGCTCACTGGGTCCTGGGTACCACGGCCAGGGAAAGGCCACGGCCCGAGACCGGCTGGAGAGATTGATGAGAAGACGTGGCGCCGGCAGCCACACCAGCAACTGACGGTCCTTAATCTTCCGGCAGAGCGGTGGGCTCCTTGGGCTTTCTGCAGCTGGTGCACTGAATGTTCTAGAAGCAGCAGCGGCTCTGCTAACCTCTCAGGAGAGGCATTTGAATAACCGCTGTTGAACACCCCCTTAGTATATTTTATCTGGAAGGACAGAAGTCCATAGTTCACCTTGACATCCTGCGTATTTCAAATTATTATCGATAAGCCCTGAGCTGACATCTTTTGCGGTGTAATTTTCCAGTAGCTTAAAATAACATTTTTAGATGCGCTTTGTAATAGCTATTTGAAATCGGCTTCGGTGTTATCCTTCTTTATGTGAGATACGGAATCAATGGCCCCAAAGGAAAATACCTTTGAGGCCATATCTCCCAGGAAAGACTCACATGATTCATGGTACTTTTTCACATCCCAATGACATGTCTACATTTCTGGGGCCACCTCATAAAGGCCAATGTGTTTTTTACTTAGGGAAAGGATCCAGGACGGTGGCTGTGATTGAGATTTTACAGAGATGGAGATCAGGGACACGGTGGAGCCTGGCGAGGGTAGAGAGAGGATAGAACATACATCTTGTATTTTTTGCTTCAACTAAAAAGCAGGAGGAAGCAGAGTGGGAAATGAAATCACATCCTTTCTCTAGCACATACCACAGAGCTGCTAGAAAGGAGCATCTTGCTGGATGTAGTAGTTACTCGTGCCAACTTGGCATCTGAGGGCTGAGCTCCTGGGCTCCCTCTGGGGAGTTAGCACTTAAGTCAAATCTTGAACAAGCCTGTTTTCTAATTACTAGGGGGAAACCCAGCCCGCAGTGGGTGGGACCATCCCTGGGATGGTAGATAAGACGAAGGAAGTCAGTTCAGGAAGGTGGCATTCTTTGTAATACTTGGACAAACTTGCTTTCTGGCAGATGAGTTTTGCCCGTCTCTTAGCAGTCCTGTGGATATGTCATGGCCAGTTCTCTTGACTACTGGTGTTGGTACGAGCTGTCCTGCCAGAAGGGTTGAGAACTGTAACAATCATGAGCCAGAACAAACCCTCCTCCCCTAAGCTGAGTGGTTGTGAATTTATCAGCAACACATTTGCAAAGTTCAACACTGAGGTACACCCTCAGGAAGCCTATGGTCGCTGAATGTCTGCCCAGTGTCTTCTAGAGACTATTGTGAAAGTAGATGCCACCCTGTAGTCACAGAAGGCTACAGAATTCAACTGGAAGCATCTTACAAGACCAGGAATCCACCTAGGAAAAAACCACATCCACCCAGCGTGAGCACAGAGCAGGCTTAGGGTGACTCCCTGTCTCCCATGGATCCAGATGTCTCATAGTCATTTTATAAATGACTTAATATGCTTTTGAAATAACTGTGATGTTACATTGTTCTTAAGAATTTTATGGGTTTAAAAAGTAACTCAAAGCTGTGGTGGTGTGACCTGTATTCCCAATACTTGGGAGGTGGAGGTAAAAAGATCAGGAGTTCAAGGTCACCCAGGACTGCATGTGTCCCTCTTTGTCTGCCTCCACGAGTGAATGAATGAATAGTAATTTGAGTTCATTATAGATAACTTGGAAAAGGAATAGTAAAATTAGTCACATCAGTTTCTCTGGTCACAAGCACTTGACAGGTACCTATTGGGTAACTGGCAGGAAGTTTCGAATCCAGCCAAAGATAATGTTTCATATTTACAGTAAAAAATTTCATGCAACTGTAGTTTAATTAATAACACATATGTGGGGGGCTGAGGATGTAGTTCAGTGGTAGAGTATTTGCCTAATGTGACAGATCTTGGGTTGAATCTCCAGCACCACAAAAATAAAATTAAAAAAATACATATATAGTGAGCTCTATATGCATGCTTAGTCATAAAATATGTATTTTGTACATGGATACATTATTATAAATATATAGGGTAGGCAGTTTACATTTTATATGCATATGTGTACATCATTTGTACACTCACAAAGTATTGTAGTTTGCCTATATTTTGCCAATAAATTCAAAATCAAATAGCTTTGGGAAATTAAGGGGGTTTTTATTTTGGTTTACCATTGTTCAGTTATGGTTCTTAGTCCAGTTTGGCAGGCGAGCTCACACCCACACCAGGAACCAAGAGAACTGGCCACACCATATGCACAGGGATTGCTGAGAGAGGGGCAAACCCCACTTGCCAGACAAGCAGGACTGCCAAAGTATGCTGAAGAATGCCAAACTGTACTGAACCAGATCCCTCCATCTTATTCACCTTGGAGGTGAGGGGTTAGGGGTGTGTGTGGGGGGAATGGTGCCACCCTACTATGGGCTATGTCTTCCCACATGAGCCACACAATCTCCTGCAAGCTTGCTCAGGGCTTTTTTTAACTAATAATTCTTACAAATGTGTCCAGAGCTCATCCTATAATTGTCAAGTTGATACCTATGTATCTAGCACAAGGATTAATGAGAAATACTCCATGATGACAATGTGGGGTGCTGGGCAAGGACCCCAATCCTGGTGCATTCTGGGAAAGTGTTCTGCCACTGATTTATGCTTGCATTGCTATACTTTCTACCATTTTACTCACTATTAAATCCAGAGAGGTGAGACTGGAAGCTCTGGAAGTGTAAATAATGAACCAAATTTATGTTGGAAACACATGGGTGACATGGGATTGAAAGTTGGGCCTGTTTAACTTAAAAAAAAAGTTCAGGGTGCCTTAATTTCTCTCAAAATTTAACAATCCAGTCTTCACAGTCTTAACTGTAAAAAATTGACATTATCTTACTTTATTTTATTTATTTCCTGGCAAACATGAGTTTCTAGTGGCATGACCATTTTCCATTGTTTGCATAGCCTACTTGCTTCTTATCTGTTTAGTCAAGTGTCTCCAAGCTGAAGGACGGGCTCTAAATGTCTCTTCTGGGTCTGAACTCTGGATGGGAAATCCTCCCATTGGGCTGTCTGAGCAGCTTGCCAAACATTCAGGAAAGAGGTTGGCTGAATTCTTCCTGGTGACATGGGGCTAAATCAAAGAGATGGGTGGTGGGGGTTGGGGGGACGTTGGTCACTTTTGACTGTCAGTCTGGTTGCATTTGGCAGCACCTAGGAGATCCATAACACACCCCTCTTTGTGTGAGTCTGTGTGGCCATCTCCAGAGTAGAGAAGCAGTGCCTGAGGGCTCTGACCCATTGACTGGTTAAGTTCATGAGAGAATCAGAATCATGCAGCAGTGTAGGGGGCTGATAGGAAGGAGAAAGGGCATGTTTTTGAAGACTATGTCACCTGCCCCATCCTGTATTCCTCCCTCCCTTCTCCTGTCCATCATGTGGAATTTTCTGTGTGACTGGGTCTGACTGCATGCTTATTCTACCCAGTTCAGGGTACCAAACATCTGTGAACTCGTCTCTGACAACCATGTGTGAAAACCAGTCGTTGTCCTCCTCCTCTCCTCCTCCTCCTCCTCCTTCTCCTCCTTGTTTTTCCTTCCTCTGATTAGGGTAGAATTTACTAGAGGAGAGAAAGAATAGAACTCACTGACTCCAAATGTGGAGCACCATGAGGGGCTAAGGCACCTTGGAGAACTCACGGACTCCAGGCATGGAATCCATGAAGGGCAAGGAGCTGAACAAGAACTCATGGACTCCAGTGTGAAGTGTCATGAGGGGCGGGCGCCCCAGTCTTTCTTCTTTGTATCAGGTATGTTGGCACAGTGAGAGCAACCTACTCAAGGAGCATGCAGAGACAAGCATGAAGGAGTAAGAGGTTCACTTGGTAGTTTCTGACCATTGTCTCAGGGGGAGAAGAATTAAAACTGGAGTAATTAGTTAAGAGGGGACGTCATGTAGCTCTTCCTCCCACAGGTCATTTGCACCCAATGACCAAGAAATGTAGACATCCAGAAAGGAAGGGAGATGCTCTGAAGAGACCTCTTATGCCCCCTTATTTTTGTTACAGCCAGAAGAGGGAGATGGCAACCAAAAAGAGTGTAGCTTCTCAGCCCATTGCAAGAGACCTGGAGCAGAGTAGATGTTAGAGCAGACCACACCTTGACCAGGACTGCTGGGTTAGGTGGGGCTCTTGCCTTCTGTTTTAAACCTTGACCTTGTGTCAGGACCCGGAGATGGACTTCTGTTTTTGTTTAATGGCTCTGCATTTCCTGACTACTGAACGCTCAGGTTCTCCTGGTGTGGCTAGTTCTGCTATTTTATAGCCATATGGTCAGCAGCCAATCCGCAGGGCCCCCTCCCAGCTTCAGGGACTGGGTGGTTTCCTCTTCCCGTTCTAAAACATGGTCCTGATTCCTTCCAAGGACGACCTCCTTCTACATCTTCCGTCAGCAGAGGACTAAGCCTGTCTGTGTATCAATCATTGCTCTGTGGTCCTGGACTAAACATTTGATACTTTGTATTGCCTAAGACAGGTTGTTACTCTTTCTTTCTGCTTTGTAAAGATTTCTCTGTTTCTCCCTCTGCCTGTTTAATATGCCAACTATACAAAATCTACTGAGAACAATCCCTAGTTCTTGAGTAGGATACTTGCTCTGTGCAGCTTGCCGGAAGTCCCTGACCTTGCAGGAAGTCCCTGACCTTGCAGATGGGAGCTGTCTGACTTTGAACAACTCTCACAAATGGACCCATTGTCTTGTTTCTTGTTGGTTTATCTGACAGGGCTGCTCACCTCTTTATTTATCATCCAAACTTTTTGTATACTTTTAAGAGTAAAATCAAAGGTTTAGATGACTCAGCTCATCTCATGGTTAGTGATAAATTCAATGTCTGATAAATCATGATCATTATATTAGTGAATCCACAGTGTTGTTTTTTTTAATTTTTTAAAATTATTTATTCAATTGTGTGTGTGCACGTGCGTGTGTGTAGAACCATGGGTGAATTCGGGAACCACCATGGACTGCCTCCACCTCCTCCTGTTTACTCTGCCCCTGGATTCACAGGTTCCGCCCTACCAGGGCCAGAAATGCAAGCCGCCTCCACTTCCACTTGGCGTCTATACATGGGGTCTAGGATACATGGGGTTGTTAAGCAGCAGGATTTTGCTGGTTGCTTTAAGGGTCTTGCTGAGTAGCTCACACTGGCTTCAAGCTTGACATCCTCCCTCCTGTTTCAGCCTTCCAAGCGTCTGACTTACAACTCTGTGTCACCATACCTAGTATACTTTCAGTCTCATAATATTTTCTTAAAATAGTTTATACAAAATAAAAATGATATATTACCAATACATTGTTTAATGCAAGCTTATGCTAAACTTTGTTGATTATCCCAACATTAAATCATTAGTCTTTTTTTGGTTTACAGTTGTGTATTTTTATTCTTTCTTTAGCCATGTCTTTCAAAATGTGAATTTGAAATTTGCTGAATTCTTTTCATTTTTATTTATGAGTTATTTGGATATTATTTGCATTTTGACTCAAAACTTCATCTAATGGCAAATGTAAAATATTCACATATTTGAGTAACTCATTTCAATAAACCATAACATTTTTATATTTGAGGGAAAAAAAACACCTAAGTGTCTAGCAGGTTACTAAAAAAAAATCAGAGCAAATCCTGCTAAATAGGGCATGTCCTTGAGTCTGTTCCATACTGAAGCACATAAATATTTAAATCTGAATATTTCCACAGGCACTGACTTTTTGCCCTCATATGGAGCACTAATTTTTTTGTTAAATATATCGTATCAGAAAAACCTGTCATCAAGTTGTTTCTATTTATTTATTCTATTTATTTGATCATTTTGAATTTTTCATCAAATTTAAAGGGTTCACCAAAAAACAGTCTTTCTCAATATAGTTTCAGCACACAACAAAAAATTTACCCAACTATAAATAAAAACTTGACCAGAGTACAGAACTGTCTCCTACAACACTTATTCTCTCATTTGTCAGTGATTTTGAGTATCTCTGATTTAGTAAGTGTAGATATCATAAAAACATTCTTTTTTAAATTTTTCCCATACATATCAGATAAAAGAGATTCTTATGATGCATGTGCTCTTTTCTTCAAATTTCATTAGAATTTTATGAAAACTCACATACTCCCACCCCCCGCTCCGCCGGTCGGGACGCGTAGGCGAGATCCAGCCGGGCCTCAACGCGCGCTCTAGGACCCCAGGTCAGCCCACGGGGACCCGGCTCCGACTCCCGCCATCCAGCCGGAGCCGCGCGGGGGCCCAGGGAACGAGGAGCACCTCCCCCTGCGCCCGGGCCCCGCCCCAGCTGCCCTCGGGTTAAATAGCTCCACGCCGACGCGCGCAGCCTCCCTCTTTCGCCCCACCCCCCGCTCCGCCGGTCGGGACGCGTAGGCGAGATCCAGCCGGGCCTCAACGCGCGCTCTAGGACCCCAGGTCAGCCCACGGGGACCCGGCTCCGACTCCCGCCATCCAGCCGGAGCCGCGCGGGGGCCCAGGGAACGAGGAGCACCTCCCCCTGCGCCCGGGCCCCGCCCCAGCTGCCCTCGGGTTAAATAGCTCCACGCCGACGCGCGCAGCCTCCCTCTTTCGCCCCACCCCCCGCTCCGCCGGTCGGGACGCGTAGGCGAGATCCAGCCGGGCCTCAACGCGCGCTCTAGGACCCCAGGTCAGCCCACGGGGACCCGGCTCCGACTCCCGCCATCCAGCCGGAGCCGCGCGGGGGCCCAGGGAACGAGGAGCACCTCCCCCTGCGCCCATCCTCCCTTTTCGCCCCACCCCGCTCCGCCAGTCGGGACACGCACGCGGTCCACCCGGGCCTCACCCCGCTCCCTACGTAAGTCCCCGTTCAGGCCCCGCCCACCAGTACCCCAGGCCAAATAATTCAGTTTAGTGAAATTGAGAGATCTTAAGAGTTAAAATGACAATGCCAAAGTCAAAGTGCAAATCCATGAGAAGCAACACTCAAGTAAACAAATCTCCCACTGAAGAAATTAATCCCATAATGTTAGACTCCAAAAAGAACAAACCCGCGGAAAAAGGCCAAGAAAGCCTGACCCAGGATAAAGACTTTCAAAATATGATCATTACCATGTTCAATACTATGAAAGAGGAAATCCGGGAGGAATTACATAATCGAATCAATCGCTTTGAAGAGGAACACAACAGACATCTGGAGGAGTTGAGAAAAACAGTGCAAGAAACAAAAAGCGGCATAGAACAGTTAAAACAAACTCAAGCAGAGTTTAAAACTGAGCTAAAAGACAAGTTATCTTCAACCCAGAACGCCACAGAGAGTCTTATCAACAGAACTAATGAAGCAGAAAACAGAATTTCAGACCTTGAAGATAAAGTGGGAGTACTAGCCAACTCAATGGAAGAGGTTGTTAAAGCCAAAAAGATACTTGAGAGAAATATCCAAGAGATATGGGACACCCTGAAGAAGCCTAACATGCGTATTCATGGAATACCGGAGCAAGAATCTCAAAATACCACCCCTGAGGAAATTTTTCAAACGATCATCAAGGAAAACTTTCCTCATCTAAAGAAAGAGAGACCCATTCATATACAAGAGGCATTCCGCACCCCAAACAGATACGACCAAACTAGAAGCACACCGCGGCAAATAATAGTTAAAACACTCCACATTCAAGATAAAGAACTGGTGCTGAGAGCTTCAAGGGAGAAAAAACAAGTCACTTTTAAAGGCAAACCTATTAAAATAACACATGACTTCTCAGTCGAAACAGTAAAAGCAAGAAGAGCTTGGAGAGACATACTTCAAGTATTGAATGAGCAAAAATGTCAACCCAGGCTGATTTACCCTGCAAAACTATCAGTCATGATCGAGGGAGAAAGAAAAATTTTCCAGCACAAAGACAACTTTAAGGGATACATGGCCACCAAACCAGGCCTTCAAAAACTGCTAGAAATGATACTCAAGCGTGAAGAAAAAACAGGCATATCCAGGAGAACAGAAGGCAAATATAACACCATTAAAAGCGAAGCAATATACTTATAAAAGCTACTAAACATAATAAATGTCTGGAATTAACAATAGTTTTCTCCATTATAACACTAAATGTTAATGGACTTAATTCACCGATCAAGAGACACAGATTACAAACTTGGATTAAAAATCACAATCCATCAATCTGCTGCCTGCAGGAAACCCATCTCACCACAAAAGATAGGCACGCTCTAAAAATAAAAGGCTGGTCAACAATTCTACAAGCAAATGGAAGCAGAAAGCAGGCAGGGGTAGCCATTATGCTATCAGACAAAGTGGATTTCAAACCAAAAAAAATTATAAGAGACACGGATGGATACTACATTTTAGTCAGAGGTACAATTCACCAGGAAGACTTCACAATACTGAACATATATGCACCCAATACGGGCCCCTCCACATTCATTAAGAAAACCCTACAGCGTCTAAAGCAAGAAATCAACCCCCAAACGATAATTCTTGGGGACTTCAACACCGCCCTCTCTACATGGGATAGATCAACAGGTCAAAAGCTTAACAGAGACACTTTGGAACTTAACCAAACCCTTAAAGAAATGGACCTCACAGATCTCTATCGAACTTTTCACCCACGCACCAAAGAATACACATTTTTCTCAGCAGCACACGGAACTTTCTCCAAAATAGATCACATATTGGGCCACAAAATGAATCTACACATGTACAAGAAAGTTGAAATTCTAACCTGTGCCCTATCAGACCACCACGGCCTAAAGCTGGACATCCACAACACATCAAACAAGAGAAAATACACTAACTCCTGGAAACTTAACACTATGATGCTGAATGAGAACTGGATTCAGGAAGAAATTAAAAAGGAAATTCAAGATTTCCTGAAAGTGAATGATAACGAAAATACAACTTACCAAAATCTCTGGGACACAATGAAAGCTGTTCTAAGAGGTAAGTTCATAGCTCTTAATGCCCACATCAAAAAAATGGAAACATCAGAAATAAACAACTTAACAATGCAGCTTAAAGCTTTAGAGAAACTAGAGCAATCTGATCCCAAAAGCAGTAGAAGAGAAGAGATTAGCAAAATAAGGGGAGAAATATCTGAAATCGAGACTAAGAAAACGATAGAAAAAATCAACAAATCGAAAAGCTGGTTCTTTGAAAAAATCAACAAGATTGATACACCCCTAGCTAAACTAACCAAAAGCAAGAGAGAGAAAACCCAAATTAACAAAATTAGAAATGAACATGGAGTTATCACTACGGATACCCAAGAAATCCAGAGAATTATAACATCATATTTCAAAAACTTATACTCTGTGAAGTTTGACAACACAAAAGAGATGGATGAATTTCTAAGTAAACACAACTTACCTAAATTGAATCAGGAAGTTGTGAATTACTTAAATAGTCCTATAACATATAAGGAAATTGAGGAAGTAATCTCGAATCTTCCCACCAAAAAATGTCCTGGACCAGATGGATTCAGCACAGAGTTCTACAAGACATTTAAGGAGTTAATAACACCAATACTCCTTAAACTGTTCCACCAAATAGCAAAGGAAGGAACACTACCAAATTCCTTCTATGAAGCTAATATCGTTTTAATCCCAAAACCTAATAAAGATTCACTTAAAAAAGAAAACTATAGGCCGATCTCCCTGATGAACACAGATGCAAAGATTCTCAACAAAGTCTTAGCAAATCGGATTCAAAAACATATTAAAAAGATCATTCATGGGGACCAAGTAGGCTTCATCCCCGGCACACAAGGTTGGTTCAACATACGCAAATCAATAAATGTAATTCATCATGTAAACCAGTCCAAAGTCCAAGACCACATGATACTCTCGATAGATGCAGAAAAAGCTTTTGACAAGATCCAACAGCCTTTTATGATCAAAACGCTAGAGACAGTAGGAATGGAAGGAACTTTTATCAATATAATAAAAGCTGTATACAACAAGCCCACAGCAAGGATTATGCTCAATGGGGAACAATTGGAAGCATTCCCACTTCGATCAGGAACAAGACAAGGCTGTCCACTCTCACCACTTCTATTCAATATTGTACTTGAAGTCTTAGCCGAAGCCATAAGACAAGAAAGGGACATAAGAGGGATTCAAATTGGCAAGGAAGAAGTCAAGCTATCTCTATTTGCAGATGACATGATCTTATACCTGAGTGATCCCAAAACCTCCACCTAGGAAGCTCCTGGAACTAATTGAGAAGTTCAGCAGGGTGGCAGGATACAAAATAAATGTGCAAAAATCAGAGGCCTTCCTATATGCCCAGAATGAAAGAAGTGAAAAAGCCTTGAGAGAAACCATGCCATTTACTATAACCCCTAAAAAAATGAAATACCTTGGTATAAACCTAACTAAGGAGGTAAAAGACCTTTACAATGAAAACTTTAAAACCCTAAAGAAAGAAATTGCAGAAGACACCAGAAGGTGGAAAGACCTCCCTTGTTCCTGGATTGGCAGAATCAACATTGTAAAAATGACCATCCTACCAAAGGCAATATACAGATTCAATGCTATACCAATCAAAATCCCAAAGCAATTCTTCAAAGAAGTTGATCCAAACAATCTCAAAGTTCATATGGAGGCACAAAAGACCCAGGATAGCAAAAACAATCCTGAGTAACAAAAACACAGCTGGAGGTATTACCATACCAAACCTAAGTCTATACTACAAATCCATAGTTATAAAGACAGCCTGGTACTGGCTCCAAAATAGACACACAGATCAATGGATAAGGATTGAAGACCCAGATATAAGCCCACAAAGTTACAGCCACTTGGTCTTTGACAAAGGGGCCCAAAGAATCCAATGGAAAAAGAACAGCATCTTCAACAAATGGTGTTGGCAAAACTGGATCTCCACATGCAGAAGATTAAAGCTGGACCCGTACTTGTCACCATGTACAAGACTTAATTCCAAATGGATCAAGGACCTTGATATCAGGCCAGAGACTTTAAAAGCCATAGTTGAAAGGATAGGGAACTCCCTCGAGCTGATTGGGCTAGGCCAACACTTCCTAAACAGACATCCAATGGCACAGTCACTGCTACCAACTCTCAACAGTTGGGATCTTGTGAAATTAAAGAGCTTCTGTTCAGATAAAGAGATTGTCGCACGAGCTCAAAGGCAACCCACAGAATGGGAGAAAATCTTCACTAACCACATATCTGACAGAGCTCTACTGTCCAGAGTGCACAAAGAACTTAGAAAATTAAACTCCAAGGAAAACACTGGCCCAATTAAAAAATGGGCCCTGGAACTTCAAAGAAACTTTACCAGGGATGAAATTAAAATGTCTAACAATTATCTTAAAAAATGCTCCACTTCCTTCGCCATCAGGGAAATGCAAATCAAAACTTCCCTGAGATATCATCTCACCCCGGTCAGGATGGCAAAAATCCACAGTACAAACAACGACAAATGCTGGAGAGGATGTGGGGAGAGGGGAACTCTCCTACATTGTTGGTGGGAATGCAGGCTCATACAGCCACTCTGGCGAGCCGTCTGGAGATTCTTAAAGAAATTAAAGATTGAAATGCCGTATGACCCTGCTATCCCACTTTTGGGAATAACCCCCCAAGCAGCAGAGGTTCGCCTCGATAGCACAAGCTCGACCATGTTCATAGCAGCACTGTTTACAATAGCAAAGTCATGGAATCAACCTAAATGTCCAACAGTTGACGAGTGGATAAGGAAACTGTGGTACATCTATACAATGGAGTACTACTCAGCCATCAAAAATGATGAATTACTGGAATTTGCTGGGAAATGGATGTCATTAGAAAGAATTATATTAAGTGAAGTATCCCAAACCCAGAAAATTAAGCGCCGTATGTACTCCCTAATAGGTGGCTCCTAGTACCAAACTCGCCCAGCCCACATTGGGACACTCAAAAGTAAACCTATGTAACACAGTAATTGCAAGGATTATGAACAAGAGAGATGGGTTAGGAGGGCCACACCAGAAACAAGGAGAGAGGAGACCATGTTACAGCAGAGAAAATAGGCCTCCATCAAGGTCTGCAAGTAAGTAATGAGAAACCTGGTTAAGTTCACAGACGTTCTTTCCTGATCTCACCAGAAGGGGAGGGCATATAGTCTAGCAGATAAAAAGTAATCATTGTGCAAATGGGTAATGGACCCCGCCCTCAGTGAGGTTTCCTACTCTTATTACATCTACCCTTGAATGTGCTATTACAACAAGACTCCAGTTTAACAGCTTTTTGTCTCTGGCCAGGGGGTGACATACAGTGCCCAGCAGAATGGAGTGAAGGGAATTGCAGGAGCAGAAAAACTGCAAAGAAAATCAACAAACCACAATCCAGAACTTCAGAGACTCTATATCAATCACATAGAACTAGGACAGCCTAATCTCTCCCCATCCTGGAGCTCAGGGACATTTGCGGAAGAGGGGGCGGTAAGATTGTAAGAGCAAAAGGATGGGAGGAGCAACGATTTGCAAGATTCTCAACAATAGTTGGGGCCAAAGCAATCATAATGGAACTTTGCATGCCCTGCGCAATGTCCAGCGCACTGTTGCCCTCATAAAGTCTAGCATCTGTTAAGGGCACCGAGACCCCTGGAGGCAAGGGATTGACAGCCATAGTAGTAATCTTATGATTAAGGGGAACAAGAGAAAGGGCTTATGGAAATGCCACTGGGTCCTTATATGTCATCGGAGAGGAGGACCCAGTGGAGAGTTAGGCGCACACAATAAAGGACTCTCTGGGAATTGGGGGGGAGACACTGGGGGAAGGGGAGGGGGGAGGGAGGGAACTGGTAAAAAATTTTAAAATGTATAATTAAATTTTTAATAAAAAAAAAAAAAAAAAAAAAAAAAAAAAAAAAAAAAAAAAATTAACAACTGTTAAAAAAAAAAAAAAAAAAAAAAAAAAAAAGAAAACTCACATACTACCTTTGAATGGTCTTTGTTTTTCTGTATACTATTAATGCATGATATTTAGCTTAGTTTTTCTGCATTTTCTATGCTATTCATATCCTTCTCATTTCAATTTTATATTTCTGATATTTTATTTTTTTTTATTAATACATTTTTATTATTATTTCAGCTCATACAAACTTATTAGGTACTCTGTTCCCTCCCTCCCTCCCCCCGTACCCCCTGTTCCCCTCCCCACCCCCTCCCTCCCATCCCCCAGTGCCTCCGCCCAATTCCAGAGAGTCCTTTCTTGTGCATGTTGATTTTCCTCTGGGCCTCCTTCCAATGACATCAAGGACCCAGTGGCCTTCCTGAACCCTTTCCCATGTTCCACTTAGGTATAGGAACACTGCTGTGGCTGCCATCCTTTGCCTCCAAGGATCTTGTGCCGTTAGCGATGCTAGACTTTGTGAGGTCAACAGTGTGTTGGACAATGCGCAGGGCATGCAAAGTCCAATTATGATTGCTTCAGCCCTAACTAGTATGGAGTTCTTACATATCATTGCTCCTCCCATCTTTGCTCTTAAACTCTACGCCCCCTCTTCCGCAAATTTCCCTGAGCTTCAAGATAGGGAGAGATTAAGCGGCCTAGTTCTAGGTGGGTTGATATAGGTCTCTGAAGTCTGGATTGTGGTTTGTTGATTTTCTTTTGCAGTTTTGCTGCTCCTGCAATGCCCTTCACTCCATCCTGATGGGCATTGTATGTTACAACTGGCCAGAGACAAAAGCTTGTTAAACTAGAGTCTTGTGATAAAGCACATTCAAAGGTAGATGAATAAAAGTGGGAAACCACAGTGAGGGAGGGGTCTATCACCCATTTGCAAAATGGTTATTTTATCTGCCAGACTATATGCCCTCCTCTTCTGGTGAGATCACACCCCCTCAGTAGTAAATGATCAGGAACAAAAGTCTGTGAACTTAATCAGATGTCTCATTACTTATTTGGGGCCTTGATGGAGGCCTATTTTCCCTGCTGTAACATGGTCCCTTTTCTCCTTGTTTCTGGTGTGGCCCTCCTACCTCATCCCTACTGTTCATAATCCTTGCAATTACGGTCTCTAGGTGGGCTAGGTGGGTTTGGTACTAGGAGCCATCTATTAGGGAGTACATACGGCGCTTAATTTTCTGTGTCTGGGATACTTCACTTAATATAATTGTTTCTAATGACATCCATTTCCCAGCAAATTCCAGTAATTCATCATTTTGATGCCTGAGTAGTACTCCATTGTATAGAATGTACCACTGTTTCCTTATCCACTCGTCAACTGTTGGACATTTAGGCTGATTCCATGACTTTGCTATTGTAAACAGTGCTGCTATGAACATGGTCGAGCTTGTGTCTATCGAGGCGAACTCTGCTGCATGGGGGGTTATTCCAAAAGTGGGATAGCAGGGTCATATGGCATTTCAATCTTTAATTTCTTTAAGAATCTCCAGACGGCTCGCCAGAGTGGCTGTATGAGCCTGCATTCCCACCAACAATGTAGGAGAGTTCCCCTCTCTCCACATCCTCTCCAGCATTTGTCGTTGTTTGTATTGTGGATTTTTGCCATCCTGACCGGGGTGAGATGATATCTCAGGGAAGTTTTGATTTGCATTTCCCTGATGGCGAAGGAAGTGGAGCATTTTTTAAGATATTGTTAGACATTTTAATTTCATCCCTGGTAAAGTTTCTTTGAAGTTCCAGGGCCCATTTTTTAATTGGGCCAGTGTTTTCCTTGGAGTTTAGTTTTCTAAGTTCTTTGTGCACTCTGGACAGTAGAGCTCTGTCAGATATGTGGTTAGTGAAGATTTTCTCCCATTCTGTGGGTTGCCTTTGAGCTCGTGTGACAATCTCTTTATCTGAACAGAAGCTCTTTAATTTCACAAGATCCCAACTGTTGAGAGTTGGTAGCAGTGACTGTGCCATTGGATGTCTGTTTAGGAATGTTGGCCTAGCCCAATCAGCTCGAGGGAGTTCCCTATCCTTTCAACTATGGTTTTTAAAGTCTCTGGCCTGATATATCAAGGTCCTTGATCCATTTGGAATTAAGTCTTGTACATGGTGACAAGTACGGGTCCAGCTTTAATCTTCTGCATGTGGAGATCCAGTTTTGCCAGCACCATTTGTTGAAGATGCTGTTCTTTTTCCATTGGATTCTTTGGGCCCCTTTGTCAAAGACCAAATGGCTGTAACTTTGTGGGCTTATATCTGGGTCTTCAATCCTTATCCATTGATCTGTGTGTCTATTTTGGAGCCAGTACCAGGCTGTCTTTATAACTATGGATTTGTAGTATAGACTTAGGTTTGGTATGGTAATACCTCCAGCTGTGTTTTTGTTACTCAGGATTGTTTTGCTATCCTGGGTCTTTTGTGCCTCCATATGAACTTTGAGATTGTTTGGTCAACTTCTTTGAAGAATTGCTTTGGGATTTTGATTGGTATAGCATTGAATCTGTATATTGCCTTTGGTAGGATGGTCATTTTTACAATGTTTGATTCTGCCAATCCAGGAACAAGGGAGGTCTTTCCACCTTCTGGTGTCTTCTGCAATTTCTTTCTTTAGGGTTTTAAAGTTTTCATTGTAAAGGTCTTTTACCTCCTTAGTTAGGTTTATACCAAGGTATTTCATTTTTTTAGGGGTATAGTAAATGGATGGTTTCTCTCAAGGCTTTTTCACTTCTTTCATTCTGGGCATATAGGAAGGCCTCTGATTTTTGCACATTTATTTTGTATCCTGCCACCCTGCTGAACTTCTCAATTAGTTCCAGGAGCTTCCTGGTGGAGTTTTTGGGATCACTCAGGTATAAGATCATGTCATCTGCAAATAGGATAGCTTGACTTCTTCCTTGCCGATTTGAATCCCTCTTATGTCCCTTTCTTGTCTTATGGCTTCAGCTAAGACTTCAAGTACAATATTGAATAGAAGTGGTGAGAGTGGACAGCCTTGTCTAGTTCCTGATCGAAGTGGGAATGCTTCCAATTGTTCCCCATTGAGCATAATCCTTGCTGTGGGCTTGTTGTATACAGCTTTTATTATATTGATAAAGGTTCCTTCCATTCCTACTGTCTCTAGCGTTTTGATCATAAAAGGCTGTTGGATCTTGTCAAAAGCTTTTTCTGCATCTATCGAGAGTATCATGTGGTCTTGGACTTTGGACTGGTTTACATGATGAATTACATTTATTGATTTGCGTATGTTGAACCAACCTTGTGTGCCGGGGATGAAGCCTACTTGGTCCCCATGAATTGATCTTTTTAATATGTTTTTGAATCCGATTTGCTAAGACTTTGTTGAGAATCTTTGCGTCTGTGTTCATCAGGGAGATCGGCCTATAGTTTTCTTTTTTAAGTGAATCTTTATTAGGTTTTGGGATTAAAACGATATTAGCTTCATAGAAGGAATTTGGTAGTGTTCCTTCCTTTGCTATTTGATGGAACAGTTTAAGGAGTATTGGTGTTATTAACTCCTTAAATGTCTGGTAGAACTCTGTGCTGAATCCATCTGGTCCAGGACATTTTTTGGTGGGAAGATTCGAGATTACTTCCTCAATTTCCTTATATGTTATAGGACTATTTAAATAATTCACAACTTCCTGATTCAATTTAGGTAAGTTGTGTTTACTTAGAAATTCATCCATCTCTTTTGTGTTGTCAAACTTCACAGAGTATAAGTTTTTGAAATATGATGTTATAATTCTCTGGATTTCTTGGGTATCAGTAGTGATAACTCCATGTTCATTTCTAATTTTGTTAATTTGGGTTTTCTCTCTCTTGCTTTTGGTTAGTTTAGCTAGGGGTGTATCAATCTTGTGATTTTTCAAAGAACCAGCTTTTTGATTGGTGATTTTTTCTATCGTTTTCTTAGTCTCGATTTCAGATATTTCTCCCCTTATTTTGCTAATCTCTTCTCTTCTACTGCTTTTAGGATCAGATTGCTCTAGTTTCTCTAAAGCTTTAAGCTGCATTGTTAAGTTGTTTATTTCTGATGTTTCCATTTTTTTGACGTGGGCATTAAGAGCTATGAACTTACCTCTTAGAACAGCTTTCATTGTGTCCCAGAGATTTTGGTAAGTTGTATTTTCGTTATCATTCACTTTCAGGAAATCTTGAATTTCCTTTTTAATTTCTTCCTGAATCCAGTTCTCATTCAGCATCATAGTGTTAAGTTTCCAGGAGTTAGTGCATTTCTCTTGTTTGATGTGTTGTGGATGTCCAGCTTTAGGCCGTGGTGGTCTGATAGGGCACAGGTTAGAATTTCAACTTTCTTGTATATGTGTAGATCATTTGTGCCCAATATGTGATCTATTTGGAGAAAGTTCCATGTGCTGCTGAGAAAAATGTGTATTCTTTGGTGCGTGGGTGAAAAGTTCGATAGAGATCTGTGAGGTCCATTTCTTTCAGGGTTTGATTAAGTTCCAAAGTGTCTCTGTTAAGCTTTTGACCTGTTGATCTATCCATGTAGAGAGGGCGGTGTTGAAGTCCCCAAGAATTATCGTTTGGGGGTTGATTTCTTGCTTTAGACGCTGTAGGGTTTTCTTAATGAATGTGGAGGGGCCCGTATTGGGTGCATATATGTTCAGTATTGTGAAATCTTCCTGGTGAATTGTACCTCTGACTAAAATGTAGTATCCATCCGTGTCTCTTATAATTTTTTTTGGTTTGAAATCCACTTTGTCTGATAGCATAATGGCTACCCCTGCCTGTTTTCTGTTTCCATTTGCTTGTAGAATTGTTGACCAGCCTTTTATTTTTAGAGCGTGCCTATCTTTTGTGGTGAGATGGGTTTCCTGCAGGCAACAGATTGATGGATTGTGATTTTTAATCCAAGTTTGTAATCTGTGTCTCTTGATCGGTGAATTAAGTCCATTAACATTTAGTGTTATAATGGAGAAACTATTGTTAATTCCAGACATTTATTATGTTTAGTAGCTTTTATAAGTATATGGCTTCGCTTTTAATGGTGTTATATTTGCCTTCTGTTCTCCTGGATATGCCTGTTTTTTTCTTCACGCTTGAGTATCATTTCTAGCAGTTTTTGAAGGCCTGGTTTGGTGGCCATGTATCCTTAAAGTTGTCTTTGTGCTGGAAAATTTTTCTTTCTCCCTCGATCATGACTGATAGTTTTGCAGGGTAAATCAGCCTGGGTTGACATTTTTGCTCATTCATACTTGAAGTATGTCTCTCCAAGCTCTTCTTGCTTTTACTGGTTTCGACTGAGAAGTCATTTGTTATTTTAATAGGTTTGCCTTTAAAAGTGACTTGTTTTTTCTCCCTTGAAGCTCTCATCACCAGTTCTTTATCTTGAATGTGGAGTGTTTTAACTATTATTTGCCGCGGTGTGCTTCTATTTTGGTCGTATCTGTTTGGGGTGCGGAATGCCTCTTGTATATGAATGGGCCCTCTCTTTTTTTAGATGAGGAAAGTTTTCCTTGATGATCGTTTGAAAAATTTCCTCAGGGGTGGTATTTTGAGATTCTTGCTCCGGTATTCCATGAATACGCATGTTAGGCTTCTTCAGGGTGTCCCATATCTCTTGGATATTTCTCTCAAGTATCTTTTTGGCTTTAAACAACCTCTTCCATTGAGCTGGTTAGTACTCCCACTTTATCTTCAAGGTCTGAAATTCTGTTTTCTGCTTCATTAGTTCTGTTGATAAGACTCTCTGTGGCGTTCTGGGTTGAAGATAACTTGTCTTTTAGCTCAGTTTTAAACTCTGCTTGAGTTTGTTTTAACTGTTCTATGCCACTTTTTGTTTCTTGCACTGTTTTTCTCAACTCCTCCAGATGTCTGTTGTGTTGCTCTTCAAAGCGATTGATTCGATTATGTAATTCCTCCCGGATTTCCTCTTTCATAGTATTGAACATGGTAATGATCATATTTTGAAAGTCTTTATCCTGGGTGGGGCTTTCTTGGCCTTTTTCCGCGGGTTTGTTCTTGTTGGAGTCTAACATTATGGGATTAATTTCTTCAGTGGGAAATTTGTTTACTTGAGTGTTGCTTCTCATGGATTTGCACTTTGACTTTGGCATTGTCATTTTAACTCTTAAGATCTCTCAATTTCACTAAACTGAATTATTTGGCCTGGGGTACTGGTGGGCAGGGCCTGAACGGGGACTTACCTAGGGCGCGGGGTGAGGCCAGGGTGGACCGCGTGCGTGTCCTGACCAGCGGAGCGGGGTGGGGCGAAAAGGGAGGATGGGCGCGTCGGCGTGGAGCTATTTAACCCGAGGGCAGCTGGGGCGGGGCCCGGGCGCAGGGGGAGGTGCTCCTCGTCCCTCGGCCCCCGCGCGGCTCCGGCTGGATGGTGGGAGTCGGAGCCGGGTCCCCGTGGGCTGACCTGGGGGTCCTAGAGCGCGCGTTGAGGCCCGGCTGGATCTCGCGTAGGCGTCCCGACCCTATTGCTTCACTTTTAATGGTGTTATACTTGCCTTCTTTTCTCCTGGATATGCCTGTTTTTTTCTTCAAGCTTGAGTATCATTTCTAGCATTTTTTGAAGGCCTGGTTTGGTGGCCATGTATCTCTTCAAGTTGTTTTTGTGCTGGAAGATTTTTCTTTCTCCCTCGATCATGACGGATAGTTTTGTAGGGTAAATCAGCCTGGGTTGACATTTTTGCTTATTCAATACTTGAAGTATATCTCTCCAAGCTCTTCTTGCTTTTACTGTTTCGACTGAGAAGTCATTTGTTATTTTAATAGGTTTACCTTTAAAAGTGACTTGTTTTTTCTCCCTTGAAGCTCTCAGCACCAGTTCCTTATCTTGAATGTGGAGTGTTTGACTATTATTTGCCATGGCAAGCTTCTGTTTTGGTCATATCTGTTTGGGGGTGCGGAATGCCTCTTGTATATGGATGGGCCTCTTTTTTTTTAGATGAGGAAAGTTTTCCTTGATGATCGTTTGAAAAATTTCCTCAGGGGTGGTATTTTGAGATTCTTGCTCTGGTATTCCATGAATACACATGTTAGGCTTCTTCAGGGTGTCCCATATCTCCTGAATATTTCTCTCCAGTATCTTTTTGGCTTTAACAACCTCTTCCATTGAGCTGGTTAGTACTCCCACTTTATCTTCAAGATCTGAAATTCTGTTTTCTGCATCGTTAGTTCTGCTGATAAGACTCTCTGTGGAGTTCTGGGTTGAAGATAACTTGTCTTCTAGCTCAGTTTTAAACTCTGCTTGAGTCTGCTTTAACTGCTCTATGCCAGTGTTTGTTTCTTGCACTGTTTTTTTCAACTCCTCCAAGTGTCTGTTGTGTTCCTCCTCAAAGCGATTAATTCGATTATTTAATTCCTCCTGGATTTCCTCTTTCATAGTATTGAACATGGTAATGATCATATTTGAAGGTCGTTATCCTGGGTCAGGCTTTCTTGGCCATTTTCCATGGGTTTGTTCTGGTTGGAGTCTAACATTATGGGATTAATTCCTTCAGTGGGAAATTTGTTTACTTGAGTGTCGTTTCTCATGGATTTGCACTTTGACTTTGGCATTGTTGTTTTAACTCTTAAGATCTTTCAATTTCTGTGCGTTTTTCACTAAACTGAATTATTTGGCCTGGGTTTTGGGGGTGGGCGGAGACGGAGCTTACCTAGGTCGAGGTGAGTCCAGGCTGGACCCCGCGTGTCCTGGCTGCCGGAGTGGGGGAAGGAAGGATGGGGCGTCGGCGGGCGCTATTTAACCTGGGGGACCTGGGGGAGAGCCCGGGCGCAGGGGGCTGCCCTCTCCTCCTCCCAGGCTCTGCGCGCGCGGCTCTCGCTGGATGGTGGGAGGAGCTGGGTCCCTTGGGCGGCCTGGGGTTCTGGGGGTGGGTGGGGACCGAGCTTACCTGGGTCTCGCGGTGAGGCCCTGCTGGACCGCGCACGTGTCCAGGGTGGCGGAGTGGAGGAAAGGGGACAGAGACTTCTTAGTGCTCTCCCACCCCCATCCCTTAAATGAAGTCACTTTCAGTTTTACAGGAGAACCGAATACCTTAAAAAATCCATACTTAGAAATTCTCTGCTTCCTTCAATATGTATTGAATGGGCATTGTGTGCTCAGCACTAGCTGCATGCTGGGAGAGAGACAAAAGAGAGAGGTGGATTTGGCTTTAGGAGAGGGAACACTCTCTGTGGGGAGCAGAGATGACTGCGTGGAGTGCTCAGAGGTGCACAGAATGGGGATTGATTCAGAGCCACAGGCAAAGGAACACTAAAGAACCCGGGTTCAGGGAGAGCCAGCAGAGAGGGATCGAAGAGGCTGCAGGAGGGGCATTCAAGTTGGGATAGAGGGATGGAAAGGATCTGGGCATAGTGAGATGGGGGAGGAGAAGATGGATTTTAAGCAGGGTATCAGGGCCATGTGAAGGACAGCAGTGGGTTGGAAGGACCTGGGAGGGAGCTGTTCTTTGCAATGGGTTGGCTGTAAGATGTTGTCATTGAAAACATGACTTCATCATCGTCATTTGTCATTTTGGCAGCACTTGGAAATCATTGGTGTACTTTTGTTACAGTTTATCTGTCCCTAAGTTTATCTTTTGGTGCATGAGTGTTTATGGTGTGTATGTTTGGCCTCACACACATGAGTGCACATGAACATGTGTACACATGCGTGGCAGAGGCCTATAATTGATGTTAGGTGTTTTCCTTGATGGCTTGTGCCATAGTTAGGCACAGATGTCAACTTGACTGTTGAGAGTTTGAGCTCTGGGCACATTTGTAGAGAATTAGTGGTTGTGTTAGGTCCAGAACAAACCTGCAAGAGATTGAATAGTTGATGGGGAAGACCAGCCCATGGTGGGTGGGACTAGGCCCTGAACAGATGAATAAAATACTAAGAGTCAGTTGAAGAAGTTGGCATCCTTATGTATACTTGGCCAGACATGCTGGTCTGGCAAGTAAGGATTGTCCTTCTCTAAGCCATTATGTGGTTATGGCGTGGCCAGTTCCCTTGGCTCTGGTGTTGGTGCGTGCTCTCTCATTAAGCTGGACTAAGAACTGTAACCAATAATCATAAGAGAAAATAAATCCCTTGTTCCCTTAAGCCATTTGATGGTCATTTATCAGCAACCATGCAGGTGAACTGCAATAGCTTGCTACCTAATTTATCAAGGTAGAGTCTGTCATTTGAGCCCAAAGCTTTCTAACTAACCAGATTGTCTTGGGAAACCCCTGTCTTTGTCTCCTGAATGCTGGGCTTACAGGCAGCCACCACATCTGCCCCACATATAGTGAAATTTAGGAATCTGATCTCAGGTCCTCACACATGCACGACAAGTTTTCTCTGTAGCCCAAGAATTTTTTAATTTTTGAAAATTTAAATAAAGTTTTTTTTTTTACAATTTCATACCTACATATAATGTATTCTGATTACTCCCCCATCATCCTCATTAATTACCCACTTGCACCAACTCCACCTCCTGCCTATCAGTCACAGATTCATGACTTTTGGTTTTGTTTTGTGACCCATTTAGTTTATCCTGAGCTATCTGTGTGACCATTGGAGTGGATTGACCATTGAGGCTGGATGGGGTCTCTGGTAGGTATATAAATGAAAGCAATGATTTCCTTTCTCACTGAATTTAGTGGTGAATAGGCACTAAAGTAGACCCCTGGTACTTTGTCCATATCAGTCTAAGAACCTTTTTAAAAGGAACCTTTGAATTTGTTCCTTTGTATTTTTAAAAAATCTTTGCCTCTGTGTGTGTGTGTGTGTGTGTGTGTGTGTGTATGTGTGTATTTGTGTGTGTCAGTATACGAATGTCTCTCTGTGTGTGTCTGTGTGTATCAGAGGGCATGTGTATGCCTTTAGAGGCCCAAGGGTGACTTTGGAAATTACCATGGATTACTTCTACTTCCTATTTGCTTTGCTCTGGCGTTTTCCAGGCTCTGCCTGTCAGGACCAGAAGTACAGACCATTCCTGCCTGGTGTTTTCACATGGGATCTTGCACCTGAATTTAGTACCTTCGGCTTGTAAAGCAGAGGCTTAACTCCTGAGCCATCTCTCTGACCCTGTTCCTGTGCATTTAAAGCAAAAATCTTGCTTTCCGCCCAGAATGCAGGCAGTCCAGGGAGGACACACTGCTCCTCAGGTAAGAACTTCGCAGAACTAAAGAAGCAGAAAAAAGAATTTCAGATCTTGAAGACAAAGTGGAAGAACTAACCAGATCAATGGAAGAGGTTGTTAAAGCCAAAAGATGACTTGAGAGGAATATTCAAGTTATGGGAACTTGAAGAAACCTCACATGTGCATTCACGGAATACCAGAATAAGAATCCCAAACTACCACACCTGAGGAAAAATTTCAAATTATCACAAAGGAGAACTTTCTTCATCTAAAGAAAGAGAGGCCCATCCAAATACAAGAGGCATTCTGCACCCCAAACAGATATGTGAAAATAGAAAATCACCACAGCAAATAATAGTCAAAACACTCCACATTCAAGACAAAGAAAAGGTGCTGAGAGCTTTAAAGGAAAAAAGGTCACTTTTAAAGGCAAACCTATTAAAATAACAAGTGACTTCTCAATGGAAACAGTAAAAGCAAGAAGAGCTTGGAGAGATGTACTTCAAAGTATGAGCAAAAATGTCAACCCAGGCTGATATACCTGGCAAAACTATTGGTCATGATCGAGGGGGAAAGAAAAGTTTTCCAGTGCAAAGACAACTTGAAGGCTTACATGTCTACCAAACCAGGCCTTCAAAAAATGCTACATCCAAAAGCTGGTTCTTTGAAAAACATCAATAGGATTGATACACCCCCAGCTAAATTAACCAAAAACAAGAGAAAGAAAACCCAAATCAACAGAATTAGAAATGAAAATGAAGTTATCACTACTATTACCCAAGAAATTCAGAGAATTATAAGGTCATATTTGAAAAATGTGACATATTTCAAAAGGTGACATCCAATACCAATCAGGATGGAGCCAAGGGTGGTACAGGAACAGCAAAACTGAAAAAAAAACAACAAACCATAATTCAGAACATCAGACACCCTACATTAATCACCTGGATCTAGACCAGCCAAATCTCTCCCTATCCTAAAGCTCAGGATAATTTGTGGAAGAACCTAAAGATGGGGAGGAGCCACAATACGCAAGATACTCCACACAAGTTAGGGCTGAAGTAACCCTAATAGGACTTTGCATGACCTGCGCAATGACTGACATATCAATGACCCAAAGTCTAGCATGGGTCACAGGCACTAGGATCCTTAGAGGCAAGGGATTAACAGTCACAATAGTGACTAAAGAGGAGCACAAGAAAGGGCTCTAGGCAATGCTATTGAGTCTTTACACCTCATTAGAGTGGAGGACGCAGAGGGAAGTTTAATATTTATACTAAGAGATGCTCCACGGCTGGGGGATGAGAGGGGCACTGGGAGAAAGGGAGGGAGGGGGTGAGAGGAAGGGAAAGGGGGGGGTAGGGAGCAAGGGGGTCTGGGGAGGGGTGGAGGGATGGAGGGATGGGGGGTACCTATTAAGTTTGTGTGGGTGGGAAATAATAATAATAAAAAGAGTTCCATGTTAGTACTTAATTGGAAGCTGCAATGTCGGGGCCTGCACACCATCCAGCATGGAATTCTACTGGTCTTCTGAATGTGGGTATCAGGGAGCACACGACATGTATTCTTTAGTGTATCTGATTCACTTAAAGTTAAATTCGTTTTTTTGTTTTGAGAGAAAAAGACAGAGAGACAGAGACAGAGAGAGAGAGAGAGAGAGAATGCCATGGGCACAGGTGGAGGTCAGAGATGATTTTCAGAAGCTGATTCTCTCCTGACACATGGGCTTCCAGGAATTGAACTCAGGTTGTTGCATTTCCACACAGGCACCTTATCAATTTATCCATTTTAAGCTTTTGAGACTAAGTTTCTAAGTGGTCCAGACGAAGAACAGAAGCTTGAGTATTTCCAGCATTTTCTGTGTTCTCAGTATTCGGTATGCATTGTCGTCTGCAAGTGTGTTTCACGCAGAATTCTGTGTGCTGATCACATACAACATATCAGTCATTATGTTTGTAGTCTTTTTTCTTTTTATGTGTATGAGGTTTGTGCATGTGTGCATGCATATTTGCACATATGTGGATGCATATGTGAGTGTGCATGCATGTAGAAGCCCAAGGTTGATATCAGGAATTTTTCTTTGAATACTCTGCTACCTTATTCTTTTTTAGATTGGATCTCTAAACACAGAATTTTGTCCTCGGGGTTAGTCTAATTAGCCAGCTTGTATTGGGGACTCCCGGCTCCATCTTCCGGAGTTGGAATTCCAACAGGCCACCACACTCCTCTGGCATTTTTTTTTTTCATCCCTGTAGACTGAAGTTCATTCCAGCATCCTCTGGCGTTTTTGCGAGGGATTTGGGGATCTGAACTCTGGTCTTTGTGCTTGTAAGGCAAGCACTTTAATTGCCAAGCCATCACCTAGGTCCTAGGATTTTGTTTTTTGGGACACGGTCTCTTGTAATCCAGGCTGATCTTAAAGATAATATGTAGCCAGAAATCACCTCAATTTCTCTTTTCTTGCCTCCACTTCTTGTGTGTTGGGATGACAAGTGTGCAGCACCACGTGCAACTCATGTAGTGATGGGGACAGAATGCAAATCTTGCACATGCTGCGTGAGCACTCTCCCAACCCAGCCACATCCCCACCAGTTACTCTGTTTGTGAGAGGAGAGAAATAGACCCAGAGAATGGAAGTATTTGCACCAGGTCAACATTTCAGGGGGGAGAATTGTGGGTAAAGTGCTGCATGCTTGACATGCAAGAGGAAACAGGTTCCATCCCCATCACTCAGGAGAAAAACATGCATGGGAAGAAGGGGACGACTGAAACATGGATTCTCATCTTTTTCAAGATCCTTAGTTCTCTCAAGCCCTTGGGATGAGGTTTTGCAATTTAATGTCTGAGATGTGTCCTTTAAAGTCTGCTATTTTGGATGACCCGAGTCCTACCCCCTCAGGAGCTGAAGGACCCCAAGAAGTCTATGGACCATCTCTAGCCTGCCCACACTGCAGGATGAGCTCACCAGCTCTAGCCTGCCCACACTGCAGGATGAGCTCACCATCTCTAGCCTGCCCACACTGAAGGATGAGCTCACCATCTCTAGCCTGCCCACACTGCAGGAGGAGCCCAGTCTGTATGCAGATTAGCCCAGCCTGACTCAGACCACCCAGCATCCAGAGTACTGTGAGGGCAGGAGCACTGAAGAGAACACTTCAGGATAGCTGTGCTGCCTGGTGATGCCCAATTGGCGGCTGCTCCAGGGACAAGAGGAAACATGGAGGAGGGGTGCCCGGCCCCCAGCAGGACGCTCCCCAGTAAAGAGTTGAGTCTTGCTTTCTGATTTGGGTGAAATTTTGGGGTGCTCAGTAGGGCATAAAGCACAGTCCACAAACCTTTCCAGTTGAGAAGAGATGCTGGCCACCTGCCACCTTGCCCAGCCAGCATACATAGGTCATCAGTGTGGCAGACTCCAGGGTTGGCCTTCTGAATGCCTCTGAGACAGCTTTGCTTAATAAATGGGTCAGTGGATCATGGGCTCCCACTGTGGGCTGCAAGTTCTCCTCCACTTTCACAGCACAGATAGAAGCACATGTACATGCACACACAGACACACACACACACATACATCCATGCACATGCATGTTCATGCACGGACACACACGCACATACATGTGTGTATAAAGACACTCACATTCATACATACACAGAGACACACCACTGACCCAGGAGGCCCCCCTGAGTACCTGGGCCCCTTCTGCAATAAGGACATAGACACTGACATCTTAGAAGCTAGGGAGTCCTGCAGTCGGGAGAGACCCTGGGAAAGATATTGCCCAAGTCTGACCTCAGGGCCAAGTGTTCCGTGACGTGGCTCCCACCATAAGGAAGTTGCTAGAACCACACTTGGCATGTGGTCCTCCAGCCCTCCATGAGTGCTTAGACCCTACTGTATAGTAGAAGCCCCCCACCAAACCTGGGTCACCTGGCTCCCACAGCTGGTGCCCACTGGGCTCCACCTCCTCTTGGCTTGTTAATTGCAATCATGGTAGCTTCAGGGTGGAGGGGCCTTTAGGAGCCACACTGCTCAGCGGCTCCAGGGCACCAAAAGTTCACCCTACTCCATCCACAGATTCCCCATCGCTCCTGTCAGCCCTCCACACTTCTTTCCCATTCCAGAGCTCTCCACGTGATATTCTTCACACACAGTCTTTCCAAGAATGTTCTGTGGAATATTGGAGGCTGACTTGTTGCCGTCCCACTCCTGTGCCTGTAGAGCTGAGTTCAAGTCTCTTGGGTTGAAATGGCAAAGGGTAGGAGTTCCAAAATGCTTCTCTCCTGGGTTCATAGGACATCTTCATGTTCATTTCTCTTCACTGACTAACATGAACACAGGACCCAGAATGATTCACACCCATGGTTCTCCTTTCCAGTCCATGCTGGTGATGGTTCAGATCAACCTCAGAACAGAATAGAGGAACCGGCTACCCCGTGTCCGCAGGAAGCGCTGAAAGAGGGGCGTACCGTCCAGCTTGCCAGACTGCCACATTCCACCCAGCTCCACTCTCTTCTCCACCAGGAACTGGGTCTTCCCATAACAACAGCTAGATACCCCCCTCGGGCTTGCTCAGGCCTCATCTTAACCAAATAATTCTTGGTGCCAAAGACCCAGCCCTCAGTTATCAAGTAGACACTGAGCCAGTCTTCTATAGTGCAATTTTACAAAGCTCCAGAAAACTTAGTGCCTCAACTCTCTCTCTTCATGCAATTCAGACTTGGAAGCCTCTTCCCTGATTCCCAGGGACTCCCTTAAGGGATATCAGGAGGGTTCAAACTTCAGCAGGCACAAGAGAAGCCAGACCCCTTTCCATTGCCACAGTGAGATTATCTGACAATCAACATGGCCGTGGTCAGCAGACAACCTGAATGTCGCAGGGATCTAGAGGGAAGAAAATAAAATCTGCCAGGAGCTCAACTTGGGGTCTTTTCTGCATGAGAGCAGGGGAGGAGAAATATCCAAGTGAAGTCACTCAAGTCTTTGTGCATATGCCTTGTGTGTGTGGCATATAGATGTGTGCAAGACAACATGGTGGCATGTACACGTGTATACATGAAGGCATGTGTGCATATGTGTGTCTTTGTGTGCTTGTGCCTGCATATGTGTGTATTTGAGTGTGTATATATACACATGTATCCATGTATATATCTCTGTGCACATGTGTGTGCGCATATGTGAATATGTGTGTATGCATGTGTGAATGTGCCTCTGTATGCTTATATATGTATGTGTGTTCATGCATGTGTATGTATGTGTGTGTAAGCATGAGCTTGGCAGTGTGAGTGTACATGTATACAATTGTGTGTACATAAGTGTATGTGTGTGTGCATGTTGTGTGAAAGGTACAGTCTGGCCAGACATTCGGTGGCGCTAAGCACAGTGGCAATAGAGGGACAGCTCGCAGTCGGTTCCATCATGGTGCACAGCCGAGCACTTACTGGACGGGCCCATCCTTGGAGCAATTCATGTTGCTAGGTGACAACACTGAATTTTCAAGCATTTGACAGTGTAGGTGACGTTCCAGCTGCGCTAATGTGGGCAAGCTGAAGGCAAGGCCATTTCTCTGATGAACACTGGGATCTCTGGCGTCAGTTATGTCGAGTCTGGGATGTGAGTCTGCCCTGTGTACAAGTGAGGAAGCTAACCTGACAAAAGTAACTTAAGGGATAAAGGGTTATTTTTGGCTCAAAATTCAAGATATATCCTATCATGGCAAGGAAGTCAGGTGGCAAGAGCTTGAAGCAGCTGATCACATCGTATCCTTAAGTCAGGAAGCAGAAAGCTGCAGAGATGCTCAAGGGTTAAAGCCTTTGCCTTGCAAGCAAAAGGATCTGAGTTTGGAGCCCAGATCCAACATGAAAATGCTGGATAGTAGGGCAGTGGCCTGCAATCCCAGCCCTAGAAGGCAGAGCCTGGGAAACCCCTAGCAAAGCAGTAAGGAGGCAGAGCAATGCAAGATGATTGCTGATGGCACCCTTGCGTCTCCATAGGCACACACACAAGAAAGAAAGAAAGAAAGAAAAAAGAAAGAAAGAAAAAGAAGGAAAAAGAAAGAAAGAAAAAGAGCAATGAATGCTATGTGCTCTGTTCTCTTTCTATCTTTTAAAACACATTTTTATTTTATGACAGAAAGACAGAGAACATGCAAGCCATGGTGGTGGAGGTCTGAGGACAACTTTCAGAAGTCAGTTCTCTCCTTCTACCTTGTGGACTTCCAGGGATCAAATTCAAGTTCCCATGTTTGTGAGCAGGTGCCTTGCCTGCTGGCCGTCTTGACAGCCCCCCTCTTTTTTAACACATACTCCATAACCCCATCCAGGGATGATGCAACAACAGTGGACAGGCCTTCCCACTCCACAGACAGGCACTGAGGCTTGTCTCCTAGGCCATTCCAGAATCTGTCAGCTTGGAAATGACACTCAGCAGGAAGTAAGAGTTCCACCACGTGCTCTAGTCTCCATGGAACCCAACACTATGCCTTCCCCACCACAGGGGACTGAATCTCCTGGAACTCTGAGCCAGAACTCCTTCCCATAAGTTGCTTTTATCAGCTACTTTGTCACAGCAACTACACAAGTAGTTAATGTATAAAATTAGAGCTGAGAGGGGCTGGAGAGGTGGCTCAGAGGTGAAGATTCTGCCTCATGAACTTCTGACCCTGGCAGGCGGAGCCTGGGAAATCCCAGAGCAAAGCAAAAGGAGGTCAAAACAATTCAGGATGATTCCTGATATCACCCTTGATCCTCCACAGGGACACACAGTGCCCTCTGATACTCTCTCTCTTTCAAATAATTTTTTTAAAAAAAGTATTAAAATTAGAGCTGAGAGACAAGGTTGTTGTTTGGGTATGACTGACTAGATGGTTCTTGGGTCTTGGAACTTGTCTGCAATAGTATTACAGTAGCGTTTGGAATCTTGGGCTAGAAGAGCTCCAAGCTTGAATGCTGTAAGCAGAGCCTAACAGGCCACTCAGATGGAAGGAACAAGTTTGTTGGGAAAAATGTACACAGTGGAGGTCTGGGCCAGAAGACTTCCAATGGGAAGAATGATTGGAACTGGTCGGGGGCATTTGCACGATATTCTGACAAAGAGTCTCAGGGAATTCTGCCAGTGCCCTGAGAATGTGTACGAGGTTGATCTTAGAGGCAGTGGTAATTTGTTTGGTGGAGGAAGTTAGCACATCCTCTGGGTTGTGGTATGGCTACTGTGCGCTGTGCTCTGGCAGGTTTACAGAGAAAAAGTAAAACACAGAAAAATGTGGGAAATGTGATGCTGTCAGCAAGGAAAGGCAGGTGAACAGGTTTGCAGCTCGAGAGGCGAACGCAGATGGCAAAGCAGTTTTAACTGTTGAAGAGATTTGCACCACTGAAGACAAACCTTACTCCCTGGGCAATAGCAAAGGTGACCTGCAAGTGAGACAGGACTTGTGAACGACTTCATCTTGTAAGCCAGCACACAAATTCATCTGAGTGGGAAAGCCACTGCTCAAAAGAAACTCCCTAGAAAACTTGTGTCTATGGCATCAGCACACACAGATCAATGCGACTGTTGTCCCAAAGGGTCCAATGCCACACTTAGTTGGCAGCACAACTTGGCAAACATCATCAACATGGTACTTTTGAAGGCAGGAAAGATGCAGGATTGGGCTTGCTTCCCAAGCCAAAGGAACTGAGTTCAGATCACCAGATTCCATGTACAAATGCTGGGCAGTGTGACAGCCAACTGTAATTCCAGCCCTGGAAGGAGGAGCCCTGGAATCCCCAGAACAAGCTGACTAGCTAGACTAGCCCTAATGATTGCCGAATCCCCACCGGGTCAGCTGGGGAAAGGAGGGGGAAAGCCAGCTGGAGCCTTGGAGGCGAGGGGGCGAGTGGCACAGAATCACCACAGACCCCAAGAGTCAGGTGAGGAGCAGGCAGTGGACCAGTTTGCTGCAGACTCAACTTATTTAAGAAAGTGCTTGGCAAAAAGTACTCTAGGCAATGCTACTGAGTACTTATGCCTCATCAGAGAGGAGGGCCCAGAGGGAAGTTTGACATGCACATAAAAGACGCTCTAGGGATGGGGGGGGGCAATGGGAGAGAGGGAGGGGAGAAAGGAAGGGGAAAAGGGAGGAGGGAGCAAGGGGATCCAGGGAGGGGTGGAGAGAGGGAGGGGAATGGGGTACCTATCAAGTTTGTATGAGTGGAAAAAATAAATAAATATTAAAATACAGATATATATATATATAAAGAAAGTGTTTGGGCTTATAGTGAGCAGGGGTCCAATCAGGTGTTGCCATCTCTCCACTCCAAGGGACAGCCACCAATCATTTATCTGTTTACTAGGTGTCCCTGCAGAGGCAGGTTAGATGGCCTCTTCCTATTGGTTGTTCATCCCTCTGCCTGCATGGTTCCTCTATTGGGACATGTCCAGGGCATGTACCAATTTTTTCGGGCTTGTCCTTGATTCGGGAGCCTGGCTAGAGCCTCCCTGAATCGATAATGCCA
The DNA here is from genome assembly GCA_023101885.1 of Typhlomys cinereus. Classification (NCBI taxonomy): domain Eukaryota; kingdom Metazoa; phylum Chordata; class Mammalia; order Rodentia; family Platacanthomyidae; genus Typhlomys; species Typhlomys cinereus. The sequence continues at coordinate 202,127 of JALPQD010001008.1, forward strand.
CACTGGGGTTTAATTAGAGGCTCAAGCTAATAACAATAAGTTATAAATGGAGATTTTTGATGTCACTCTTGGGCCGCCACAGGAATATATACTCAAGTATATTGCACTGAAATACACTTACGTACAAAAATTCACCCATACACACATCCACACATATGCACATATTCACCATACACAAAAACATAAAAGAAAAATGAGAGGCAGGATGGGGTGAGGGGTCATGGAGTCTTCACCATGATATTTGACAGTTGTTGGTGTCTGCCACTGCAGACCTTACAGCCAACAAGGAGGCTCTAAGAGGTCACTGCATGGAGCTGCGAACTGAAGTGTAAATTACTGTGGAGAGACTCAGAGGTTGGAGATGCGAGGGCCATGTGACACCCACAAAAAATGACAAACAAACAAACCCTGAGCATACCCACAGAGCTGGCCAAGAGAGAGGCCGTGTGTGTGCTGCTGGTGACAGAACACATCTAGGGTGTATCCTCCTACCTCAGTCTATTCTAGGTGTTCTCTCACAGATGTGCCCAGAGATTTGTTTACATGGTGATTCCAGATCCCATCAACTGCAGAGTCCAGCACCTACGAAGTGGCGTCTCTCCACCCACTCACACACTCATTCACACGATTACACAGCTCCAGGCTGTGATGATGAGGAAAGGTAAGCCTGGCCGCCCACGCCTCCGCCTCAACCCTCCAGAGACTCGGCCATGGACCGGGAGTTTGTCAGAGGAAAATCTGTTTATTGGGGGTAACAAAACAGCTTATGTAGACAAAGGACCACAGAGCGCGAACCAGTCAGCCAATTGTGTCAAAGGTCAACACATCCTTCAGGTACTAGTGGTCAAGTCCAATGTCACTCAGCACAGAAGGCAGGTCAATACCTGAAAGTCAATTAGGGCTCCCTGTAATGTGATCAGGGTTACACCCAGGACACTAGCTCTCTGCGCCATCTTTAGTCCCATGTGCTCGACTATGCCCTCGGGCAAATCCTGGGCGGGCCCAACATCTCCCCCTTTTTGTTTAAGCAATTAGGCCTTTAATTTAGTTGGGTATGGGGTCGTCTAGCAGAGGGGGATTTCTTTTTGGAATTTTAAAGACCTTCAAAGACCTTGAGAGACCCATCCTAGCATGGTTGTCCTAAACCTGCCTACTTTACCCCTTAACCTATTTGAGGACCCAGGCTGTTCAAGGGATGAGGGGCGACGACCGTGCTGACTACTTCCTGCTGAGATGGGACGTTGAAAGTGAAATCAGCCTGATGTCCTCATCTAATAAGTGCTGGGATGGTCTAGAGGTCTTTGACAGATGGCTTTATTACTTTAAGGTCCCTTTAAAAGAGACAAAATGCAGGTTAAACTTTTAAGAGCTACACAAGGCTTAAACCATTGTAACTGGGAAGGCACATGGGATAAACCAAATAAGCTCAGTAATCTTATTGTGGGTACAGACAAGAGTTAGTAAAGAAAACCTGCTACCTGACCTGGAATAGTCATTGTCTTTGTCTGGTGTAAAACCAAGAACTAATCTACATACTGAAGACCTTTTTCCTTTGGCAGCCCTGAATTTCTATGATCACATTTTTAAAACCTGTTTAAAGCGATGTAAACTGTTTATTTTGTTTTATTAAACGAGGGACTATCTGAAAGTAACATCATTAAGCATATAAGGAATCTCAGTAGTTATATTGTGAGTGACTGATGAACCTGTCATTTTCTTGATCATTAACATTTTAGTAAAATCAAAGATTGACAAAAGCCTAGGAAAGAAGTTGAGCACTAGAATTTTGTTCTCCCTAGACTAGAAACAAAGAGGCTTCCCATTAGCATGTGAAAACCAAGGTTCTCATGAGATATTCAACTTGGCATTTTGGGCCTTCTTTCTCTGGATATCAGAGGCAAACTCCTTTTTCCCATTGGAGGGAAGCTAAGAGCTCCAGGCCATATTGTTGGTCTCCACCAGAGGGCTCTACCCCTGGACCCTGGGGTTCAGGGGGCAATCTTCCCCTAGTGGAGATTCCCATGGTTGGGACATAGGCCACACAAAATCTTCCTGTGGTTGCAACCGTCTCAAAGCGCCCAGTCTGGTCATATTCAAAGCATCTTTTTTATCTCTCCCCTGTTGGAAGGGGTCCTGGGTTGGTCTGCTTGGGTGTGCCTGTTAACTTTTTACCTATCTCCTTAGGCAAATGTCAAGTTTTGATTTCTTTGTTTTGTGGCTCTTTCTCTTATCTTTCTTTTCTCCACATTAAGTCTTAGATCACATGTCTTATTTTAAAGTCCTTAAAATGGTCTAAACAAAGAATTTTACCTCCAAGACAGAAATGAAAGTTTTCTGACGGTGGATTACATAATCACAGTACTCTAACCTCTCCCTTGCAGATGAGGATGTGATCCTCCAGATGGGGCTTTTTTTTTTTTTTTTCTAATAGATGAGGAGCCTGTCCTTTTGATGGGAGTTTGGCTGATGTGGAAGCTAGATGAACTTTCTGTTCCATCTTAGTGTCTTGAGGGCATTTTTATTATGAGATAAAGCTTTTCCTGAGCTACTAGCTGGTACTTTTGGTACAGATCTTTAGTCTCTTAACTTTCTGTCATTTGTTTGCCATTGTTGTCTAGTTGGATGGTAATATAACTTAAAGATCTTCCTGGGGTCATCTAAAATGTATACAGGGCATGTCCAAGAATATACTACAAGTTGACTCTCTTTCAGGTTGGTAGGACTAAGCATTCACATTTTTCAGTTAGTCCCTGGACACAGGAGGGGAAATCTCTCTTTTGCTTCAGTTTATATAGTGCTTGGCAAAACTCTGATGAACCATGTGTCTTGACACATGGTTCATCAGAGTTTTGCCAAGCACTATATAAATCCAGCGACTAGATTCTAATCTGATCCCACACTAAACTGTATGTTATCACCATGGAAACGCAGAACTGACCCAATCGAATCCCATGGCTTCAAGGGATCCCATTGTGGGGCGTGCAGGTGTAATAGGTTTCCCACCTCAGGCCGACATTCACCCACACATTTACACAGAGGCTAAAACATTCCTCCCAAATTTTAAAGGTGCCTTTTTTCTCCCCTCCCAGGAGAAGCCTGCTCGCTTTTACTGTGAGATCCAGGATTTGGGCGGGGCCTTGTCTTATCCTGAGCAGAGCCCTGCTTGGGCCAATGCAAGCCCTAGTCTCAGACCTTCCCTAGGGCCATAAGAGTGATAGGCACATTCTGCTTGTGGCCCTCCAATGAGCTTCCCGTTGCCCTTGAGAAGTTGGGATTCTATGAGTAACCAAATTCCTGCTTAATCAAAACAAGACAATTGAAATACATTTGAATACATGAAGCTTAATTCTTAATCTCTAATTTTTGAGGCTCAATATCTTTTCTTCTATAGCAAGGAAGGAGCATAATGTATAATGTTTTCTTTTAATCACCATCTCTAATTTTTAATCTTTTTATAAACCCAACACTCCATAAACCTTTATAGCATACTTTAACATCCTTTTAAGCAACAAACTCAAACCTCTTGTACACACTTTAATTTTTTAAGTAAGATTTTTCATCCTATAAACCTTAGTTAAAACCTTTTGTACATTCAAGTACCATACACTTTTTCTTTATACCTTTTTTATCCTCCTTGATGGTTTTCTATTGTTTTTACATTAGATATCCTGTAAGAAAAGTCCTTTAATAGAGGCATTAACAGTAGACCTCATCTTAAAAATCATTGTATTTGAAAAGTTTGTAAGATTGTAACAGAACACAGAAGTACACTTGGAATTAGGAACCAGATTTGTCCCCAAGGAAGGGAGCTCATACATACCAGGCGAATGAAGAAATTGCAATGAATTTCTCAGAAATCAGTTTTTCTTTTTGGCTATAAGATTCGTTAATACTACACATGGGAAAACAAACTTTTGATCAGATCCTAGGTAAAAACACAATACCACCTTTTGTGAAGCTTCATAAAAACCAAGACAAAACAAGATATTTTAGTCAGTATGTACTCAGGCCTTTTGATGTTCATTTTTAAGTGTGCACATTCATTTAAATTGAGGATGCCAAATAATGAACAAAGCCAAAACCAAAATGTGATTTAAGTGTGCAATAAAATCCAAAGTGGCCACAACTGTTATTTTGAAACATAAAACACACATATTTTATAGGAAATTCAAGTAACCAAGCAAGACAAAACCTTTTAAAGAAACTCTTTATCGTCCTAGGCAACATACAGAGAACAGCAGTAATTTTTTTTTTTTTTTTGAATCAAGCTTTAGAAAAACAACAGAAGCAATTCTCAGCCGGCTGCATAGGGAACTGAGGAATTTGTACATTATCCTCCTGAGCTCCCTGCTCTAGCCTGCCAGGGTCCATGCCTGCATGTGGATTTGGGTTAGGTTTTTATGAAGGCATATGGGGGAGGTCTACCTCTAAACTGTCCCCACTCCCTTCTCCCTTGATGAAGGGAATCACCGTTCTGGCACTCTCTCTAGTGGCAGCCACTTCCCCACACTGGTCTGTGCGAGCAGTCCCCCCCTCCCCCTCCCCGCAGGTCACTGTGGCACTTGCAAGCGGGCAGCTTCTTTCTCTTGCTAAATCATGCTGGCAGCTCTGTATGGAGCTCAGGAGGTTCCGGAAGGGGAAGGGAGCTTAGCTTCTCCCCCTTGCCAGGTCGAGCCCGCAGCTCTATGCTCTGCTCCCAACCATTTTGCGCTCGCCTGCCCATTTCCCCGTGGCTCCGCCTCCCCACACGCTGCCTGTCTGTGCAACTCAGAACTGGGAACCAGCAGCTCTGAGCCCCATTCCCTGCGGGCATACAGTGTTGGGATACTATCCAATGTGGAGTTCTCTAAATGGCAGGCATGTCCACCATCCCCATGGCTTCCTGCACCCTGCCATGGCCCAGCGGAATCATTGCCCCGCCGCTGTGGCTTCTCCTTCCCGTTCTCCTTCCCCTCTGCCTGCTCTGCCTGCACCCCCACCTCTGGTGGATACTGGATCGCATCTGGAAGGAACGCTATCTTAAGTGCAGACACTGCGGGATAAAAATCGAAGGGAGGTGATATCTTAAGATTTTTTTCTCACTTTGGCTAGATTCTCTATCTTATTCCACGTGTCCCATGAATATATGTTGGATATTTGGGCCCACGGAGCCAAGTCAGGAGCTGATTACCACACCTTGGCAATGCCTGGATCTGGGATGTCAAAACCATGGCTTCGTAATTCAGATTTTAGTGCTGATGGCACTGAGTCAACCTTGTAAAACGCGTTACCCATACTAAGAGTTGAAACTTACCTCGAGACTCCCGATTCTCTTTGTCCGATTTATGAATTTCCTCACAAAGGGGCACCAGTTTGCGGAGTCCAACACCCACGATGTGGCATCTCTCCACCCATTTACACACTCATTCACACAATTACACAGCTCCAGGCTGTGATGATGAGGAAAGGTAAGCCTGGCTGCCCACGCTTCCGCCTCAACCCTCCAGAGACTCGACCATGGACCGGGAGTTTGACAGAGCAAAATCTCAGTTTATTGGAGGGGGGGGGTAACAAAACAGCTTATATAGGCAAAGGACCACACGGTGCGAACCAGTCAGCCAATTATGTCAAAGGTCAACACATCCTTCAGGTACTAGTGGTCAAGTCCAATGTAACTCAGCATGAAAGGCAGGTCAATACCTGAAAGTCAATTAGGGCTCTCTGTAATGTGATCAGGGTTACGCCCAGGACACTAGCTCTCTGCGCCATCTTTAGTCCCATGTGCTCGGCCACGCCCTGGGGCAAATCTGGGCGGACCCAACAATCAACTGACAGTATAACTCACCACAACCCACCCCTTCCCAACTCAACGCCCACACACATCAGTTTAAAATCCTATGTCCTTCGGCTCATGTTCACCTCATAATGCAAAATGTATTCACCCCAGCTTCAAAAGTCCTCATAGTCTTTAATCTTTCCAAACCTGTGTAAAAGCCCAAAATCTAGACCTAAGGAAGCAAACAGACCAGATATCAGGTCGTCAGATCCTGTGAAAAATTCCAGGTGGGTAAGGCCTATATTTTCAGTCTTGGAGACAGAGCCTGGGAATCCCCAGAGAAAGTTGTCTAGCCAGACTAGCCTAATGGTTCACTCTGGGTTGAATTAGAGACTCAGTCTCAAAGCAATAAGGTGGAAGAGGGATCCAGGATGGTTCCCAATGCCATCCTTGAGTCTCTACATGTATATACATTCACATGCACCTATATGCATGCAAATACTTACACATACATGCACACACCTCATACATACATTTGAAAAGAAAAGCACAAGTCCAAACTCTAAGTCCCACTGAGACCTAAGCAATCTCTTAAACCCTGAGCCCCTGTAAAATAAAAAAGTGCCTGCCTTCCACCTATAGTGGCACAGAATAAATATTCTCTCTTCAAAGGGACAGAACGGCAATATCAAGGGATGACTGAACCAAAGCATGACCAAAACCCAGCCAGGAAAATAACAAATCCTGTAGCTCTATGTCCCAACACAAACTCCACAAGTTTCTGGAGCTCATGTTGGGACCATCTGGGCTCCAAAAGGCTTGGGCAGCCTCAGCCCTTGAGTTCAACAAACACATTGGTGTTCAAAGGATACATAGGCTCTTCTGCATGTTCATCAGATACATGCATATATGTATTTTTAAAAATATAAAAGCGATCTTAGCTCGTGAGGCACATGAAACAGATCTCTGTCCAGGTTCATCCCACAGTCAGCTGTCTGCTGACACACAGCAATGGGAGTCCTGGAAAAACTAGACTAAATCTGAACCCTCATGTGTGTGTGTGTATGTGTGTATGTAAGATACTGGGTAGTGAACTGAAGATCTTGCACATGCCAGGTAAGTAAATGCTCTAACATTGGGCCATGCTTCCGTTCCCTCACTGAGGATTCCAGGCAGGTGGTCTACCACTGAGTCATATCACCCAGCCCTTCACTGAGGATTCTAGACAGGTACTCTACTGCTGTGCCACAGCTTTATAAAAAGCTATTTTTTTTTTTTTTACTTTGCAACACAGTCTTATTAAGCTGTTTAGTCTGGCCTTGATCTTACTCTGCAGTCCAGGTCTCTGGCTCCTAGCAGTCTCCCTGCCTCAGACTCCTGAGTACTGCAATTACAGACTTGAACCACTACCCCCAGATGGAACCCACTTTACCAAGTGGAGAAAAAAAGTGCATCTGTCACAAGCTTGGATCTGAGTTTTGACCAGGTGCCCGCACAGCTCAAAACGTTAGACGTCTGGTGGATCATCTCTGAGATGCTGATGAGCAGACTTTAGCACCGCTCAACGGGCCTTGTGCAGGCGGTTAGTTAATTATTTCCTTCCGCAGGTGGAAGAGAATTCCGTTTTCTCTAAAGAGGTTCGCTGCTTCTTTCCCATGCTGTGGGTATGGTGGTACTGCACGCCTGTGGCCCCACCCTCCAGGAGACTGAGGCAGAAAATTCGTGAAGGTTACACAGCAAGACTGTCTTTTTAATGAGTTAATTAATGAGATGGGTGGAGGACCAGACAGGCTATGCCCTTGAATGCACATAAAGCCATTCCCAACCTTGCACACGTCGGTCCTCAGCTCACCCACCCTAAAACGAGGGTGCGTGGAGGAGAATCTAAGTCGCCCCACGCCCTTCCCCATCAGGACCGCGGGCGTGCAGATGGAAGCTTCCAGGTCTCCGAAGCCTCGTGTTTAGCGGCCGTGGCCGGCAGGTGGCGCTGCGGTACATGCAGGCGCAGCACCTGCATCAAAGCTGTGGATTCCTTCCTCTGAGGTTCCAGATGTTTCCAGCAGATGCACCGAGAAGGGAGAAAATACTCCCTAATGGGGGGGGGGTATGGGGTGGAGGGAATACCCTGGTGCTACTGGGCATTCGAGGAAGCAGTTGAGAGAGCAAGATCCATCATATTTCCGTGACAGTGAAGTCCAGAGAGGTCCCATCCAACGAGCTTCCTTCAGATTTTGCCCACCATCAGCTTCAGCAACAGGACCCCCCCATGCACCCTGCTGTGGGGCTGCTCCTAAGCGACCTGTACGGGCCAAAGCACTCCACACCCCCACACTCCACCCCCCACAGACATAAGCTTTGCATGCTTGTTCTCCAGCAGGTGGCACCAGTCTAGGATAGTGTGGAACCCTGGACAAGGAAACATGATTACCGGAAGTGGATTGTCAGGAGCAGGACCTATTTCCAGTCCTGTGTCTGCTTCCTACTCAGCCAAGATATAAGTAAGCCAGCACCAGGGATGAGCCACAACATCATGGCAGCCCTACCATGGTGGGCAGCAGTGTGACACAGCCAGAACAAACCTCACCTTCATGAAGTGGCTTCTGCCAGGTATTTTTGTCATGGCCACAAGGAAAGCAGCTAATATTAATATAATATGACAGTGGAGGTCTTAATCCTGATCACCCTGTATGTTGCCTGACAGCTGGAGGATCCAAGGGAGCCTTCTTCTGTCCTTGAATCCGCCTATGCAGCCCCATTCTTCATATCCCAGAAAACCACTGGTTACTGCGCCCTCTTCACCAGCACCACCAGGTCTGGGATGTGATTTTGCCTTTTAAGTTGGCTCCATATTCTGGACTTTCCTACTCATGGCCTAGCTGAGCCCACAGGCATGTTTCCAGCAGCTTCTGCAGATCCTCAGCCCACTTCTAGGCAGTCAAGACACGTGTGACTCCATATGGCCTCTTTTTCACGGGTAAGGACTCCAGGGCAGCGCTTGGTGCAGAGGATTTTGGCTAAAGAGACTCCCACTCTGGCCATGTGGAATCATTTTAATGCAATTTCTGCTGTGGTTTATGTTTGCTCCAAGATTCTAAAAGGCTGGGGAGGGATGTTGGAGATACAGCCACAGAACTTGCCTGCCTGCCTGCTCAGGGAAGAGCCCCTGCCTGGAATTCATAGAGGGGGGTGAAGGCAGTGGCTTGCTTTAGTGACTGTCCTAGAATCCCTCAGGGCGTGGTTCAGTGGTACAGCACCTGTTTAGACTCCACAGAGAGGGGTTGGGTATGTTGTTCATTGGTAGAGTGATAGCCTAAAATTCTCCAGTGAGGGGCCGGCAGGTGGCTTGGCCAAATGACAGCCTGGAATGTTCCAATGAGTTCAGTGTGCCCGAACTCCTCAAATGCACTCCCCAACACTGAAGAAAACCGGATCTGTGCTGCGTGCATCTCGGACAGCTGTGCCTGTGGAGCAGCTAATCTGATGCCGCCTGCAGAAACGCACTGTGCATGTATCAGCTGCAGCCCCTTCCTCGCCATGACTGAGTTGGTGAGAACTAACTCAGCATTTCCCCAGAAGTCTGGTTGTCACACACGTGGCAGTGTTCCAACGTGACTCTGCACCCAGTGAGGCAGAAAGCTGGAATCCCTCCAGTTTGGAGGATGTTTTGGTTTTAGTTTTTGGATGTGTTGGCTGTTGTTGACTTTCCTGCTATTTAACTAATAATTGCTGTCAGTTTGGCCCAGTCATTACTGGCTTAGTGTGTTATGGGTTATTTAGTTAAATTACATGTAGAATGATGTGTTTTTGCCTAAACTCCTATGTGTGTTCCCCCTAATTAGACTTTTTAAAGACACATATGGATTTATCTGCTCAAATTCACATCATCTACTCACTGGCTGCCACAGCAGAGGCGTGCCCAGAGCCCACCCCTCTTCCAGAAATGTCTTGCTTATTACTACCTGGCTACATGGGCCTGAACAGGTTCTCATCTCCTGAAGTGAGAGTCAACCACTAGGGAGGACGGTGCTGGGTCTGAGTTGGGCAGGTGTCGTGGGCCTGGAGGAGGGCAAGACTAACAGATACAAATCTATGAATTGCCCCAAACTACCAGCCCAGCTCAGGGACCATTCCAGAAGGATCTCAAAACCCATGAAGTCTCCATGAATCAAGCTATAGAGAGCCACACTAGTGTAAAGTGGTGGTTAGGATACCGCCTGCTAGAAAAGGAGATCTCATTCCTTGATAAAGAAGCCTTAAAGTCTGACAGGAATTGTAATCCTAGACTTTCATGGAAAAACGGAAATATAAAATTCACTGGCATCAAATCCACTGGTGCTTTCTGAACCCCCTATTCCAAGTTAAGGCCACTGAGACCATAAGAATTTCTGGTTCAGCCTAGAATGTCTCATATATTAAATTGTCTCTCTCTGGCCTGTGCTGAATATCTGGAAGGATTTGAGTCTCTGACTTTAAGACTGGCAATCCAAGAACACACTAAAGCTAGGAAAGCTTCCCATAATCCTACCTCTCCTTCCTACCAATCAGAAGTCCCACGCCTGGATTTGCATAGATTCCCAGCCTCCTGATTACAAATACTCTGGTAGAACTGGACCTTGTCTTCTTACTGCTCTCCCTCTGGGAGGTGGTGAGATTTCTACCTGTCTTGGCCGACTGTTCTCTATACTTCTGTCTCTGTTTGATCTTTTTTCTGCGTTTCGTATCCTCTAACCCCGGGACAGTTTAGTGGGCTATCACGCTGGTCTAGACATATTTAATGGAATTTTAGTAAGAGTAATGGACAGGCGTGAGATTCTGCTAGCCCAGGAAATCAAGCCACAGATACGACTCTCAAATGAATTTATTTCCCCAGTATGGGGAAGCCACGAGTAGGGTCTTTGCTCCCTGCGACCCCACAGTATCCTCTAGCCTCCTGCAGTGGCAGGGCCTGGTAAGGAGCCAATTAAGAGCCAGGAACGTTAGTGCCAGAGCCACCCAGCAAGCGGAGACCGGGCCTTGCTGGGAATCCTACAGTGATGGTGACACCGGAGGTTGTTTGGGTCAGGGACCCATGAGCATGGAGCCCATGGGGAAAAGGCTATCAAGGGAGGGGGAGGCAGGCCCGGCCAGTGAACCTCCTGTGTGGGTTCAGTGACTTGAAATGAGTCAGGAACAATCTGGGGGAACAAGAGAAAATGTTGGGGGGAGAGAGAGAAACAGAAGGTTGGCAGAGAGGGAACACAGAACATGGAGCCCTCAGAGACCAGTCAAGCCAGCCAGGGACAAGGGAAGACACGGAGGGAAAGCCTGGAGCACAGAGGGGACAGGCCGAGTCGTCACACCACGGGCTGCCACACACTGACCTTTGGGTCCAGGAGGACTTGGGGGTCGCGGCCCTCCTGGAGGCAACAAAGCAGAGCGGCTCAGCGCGTCGGCCATCCAAGTCAGGACTTGGGTGCAATGGTGGGCCTGGGAAACACGAGGGACATGGCGGCTGGGTAAGGGGACCCTCTGCCACGTCCCTGTCCCAGTGCCCTGGGGCCTGCCCTGGGTCCTCACCTCTTCCAGCCCCTTCATTCGTTGCTCATCCAGTTCCTTCCGGATCTGTCCCAATTGCTTCAGCGCGGTGTCCACCCTAGGAAGGGACATGTTACAGGGACGGGCCCCATCCACCACAGAAGTCACACCCCAGGAGCACTGCCTCCCCTCCCGCCCTCTATGGCCCCATCCCTGGCACTAGAAGCCCCGTCTCTCTGTGAAAACCTCGCCCCTCGACCAAAAACCCGCCCCTCTGCTGGAAGCATGGTCCTGCCCTCACTTCTGAGATGTGTGCTTCAGACGCTCAGAATCGCTGTCCCTCTTGTCCCTGGCTCTGGCCAACAAGAACTTCTCCTTGTGCATCGACTCCCAGATCAGCAGCCTCCGCTCTTCTTCCTTGGAGAGGTAAACACCTGCAGGGCAGTGGAAGTCAGAGGAGCCGCCCACACCTGGCCACGCCCCCTTCCCAAACAGGAGGTCAACCCTGTGGACCAGATCCTGTGCCTAGACCTTGCCCACTTCCCACGCCCTTTTTTTCTTCCTTTCTTTCTTTCTTTCTTTCTTTTTTTTTTTAATATTTTTTATTATCTCCGCTCATATAAACTTAATAGGTACACCGGTTTCCTCCCTCCCTCCTCCCCCTCTGCTCGCCCTCCCCTCACTCCTCCCTCCCCACCCCCCAGTGCCTCCCCTCCCTCAATCCCCGGAGAATCCTTTAATGTGCATGCCTGACTGTCTTCTGGGTCCTCCTCTCTGATGACATACAAGGACCCAGCGGCATTTCCCTGAACCCTTTCCTGTGTTCCTTTAGTATGGTTGGGGGGGCCTTGTACCCCCTCCTCCCACACCCCTCCCCTTGCAGGCCAAGCTCCCTTCTCACGGAAATGCTCGATAACTGGGAACAGCAGCAAGTTAGTGCTGCAGAGACTGCGCAGTTGCGGGATCAGGAGGCGGATGTGAGAGATGAATATTAAGGGCGGGGCCAGCACAGGCCGAGAGTGGAATTCCAAGATGAGGCGATAGCGCTGGGCATTCCAGTAAAGGTCGCTGTTGTCCTGTACTTTGTTGAATGTGTAGCTGTGGAGGTCAGAAGTCAAGAGTCACTGGAGATTGATTAGAAGAGGTCAAGTTGGGGATGATGTCATGGGGCAGGGTAAAGGCTGGAGGCAGCTGGACAAAAATCAGAAATACATAAAATTGATAACAATCCTGTGAATCTCACATATTAAAGGGGGTGGAAGACAACTGAATGTTAGTCACTTTCCTATCAGGAAATGGACAAATACAAATTACCTAAACTGACCCAACCAAGAAATTTAAAATTTCAATAGAATAAGACTAAATTAGTCATCAAAAATTTCCTAACAAATTTCAGAGACTGTGGTAATAGCTTGGTGGATAAGGCACCTGCTCAAAAACCTGGTGACCTTGAGTTCAACTCACAGAAGCCCACAGGTGGAAGGTAAGAACTGACTTCTGAAAACTGTCTTCTGACCTCCACCTATGCACCATGTGTGTGTGTGTTGTCTCTCTCTCTCTCTCTCTCTGTCTCATAAGCAAATAAAAAAAATCATTAAAAAAGAGAAACATCACTGATGAATTCCACTAATCATTTAAATCGGAATTAATGCCAGTTCTTGAAACTGTATAATGTAGTCTGTGTGGCCAGTATTATCATGATACTGCAGATATAAAGACATGCCAGGAAAATGCAAGTCAAGACTGTTTATGAATTCACAAGCAAACACTCTGAAAAATAGGAGCACACCTAATTCAGCAGCATATTAAAAACTCTGTATGCTTTGTCCACATGGGATTTATCTCAGGAAGGCAAGGATGGTTCAACACATGAAAACCAGGAAGTGGAATACATCCATAGCATGAAGGGCAGACATATTCATCTAAACTGACAAAGAAAAGGCATTTGAGGGCTGGCACGACAACTCAGCAGATCAAGCACCTGCTCCAAAACTTGTGACCTGGGTTCCATCTCCAGAAGTCACCTGGTTGAAGGAAAGATTTGAATTCTGAAAGTTGTCCTCTGATCTCTACCATGATATGCATGCATATTCTCTCAAATGAAATATCTTTTAAAAATTCAGCTGTAGTGGTGGCTCTGGGATTAAGACTCTGCCTCTCAGTGCAGGACCTGAGTTTGAACCCCAAATCCTAAATGAAAATGCCAGGTGGAAATTGTGGCAGCCTGCACTTCTGACCTGGAAGGCAGAATTTGGGAAACCCCAGAGCAAAGCCGGAGGTAGAGCAATGCAAGATGATGTCGATTATCACCCTTGGTCCTACGCAGAGACATACCATGCCCTCTGATACATACATACATGTGTGTGCAAAACAAAAATAAATACATTAAAAAAAGAAGGCACCAAAAAGGTGGAAGACATGCACACTGAAAATGACAAAACATTGCTAAAAAAAGAAATATGTGGAAAGACACCCTAAGGCCTTGGGAAGGAAAACTTAACCTTAGCAGTATGAGTATACCTATGCTACACGAAGAAATCTGCAACTCAGCTCACTGACAGCGGACATTCTAGGTATTTTGCTGGCAGACACAGGCAATCCCAGTTCATGAGAACTTGCCAGACCGAGACTCTGGACAGTCTAAACGACCCTGAATAACCTTGAACGCAGTGGATGCAGAGGATGATCATTGCCTAATTTCAAATACACTACACAGTTACTGTGATGGGAGTGGCACTGAGGGCCAGGAAGGTGGCTCGGTGGGCACAGCACTTTCCTGGCATGTATAAGGCCCTGGGCTCTATTCCCAGCACTGCAGAAACCAGGTGTACTGGTGCGCACCTGTCATCCCAGCTCTGGGAGATGAAGGCAGAAGGCTTGAGTGTTCAAGATCACCCTCAGCTACATCAAAAGATCAAGGCCAATGTGAGACCCCGTCTAAAAATTAAAAACAGGGCTGGCAAGGTGACTTCATGGGTGCAGGGCACTTGTCACCAAGCTGACACTCCAATTTGGTCCCCAAAACCTACATGGTAGAATGAAGAAACAGACTCCCAAGAGTTGTCCCTTACCTGCACAAGTGTGTCATTACACATCACAGGGTCAACAAACAAATGTTAAAAACTTTAAAATCAGACTAGAGAGATGGGTCAAGGGTTAAGAATCTGTCTCACAAACAGAAGGACTTGCATTCAAATCCCAGATCCCAAGCAAAAAACGCCAGAGAGAAATGGCAACAGCCTTCACTTCCAGTTCTGGAAGGTGGAGCTCAGGGAAATTCCAGACCAAAACGTAAAGGAAGTTGAAGGATGATTCCAGAAATCACCCTTGGTCCTCCACAGGGACTTACAGTGTTCCATGATACGCATATACAGAAAGATAAAATTTAAAAATTGAAAAAAAATTTAAAAACCCTTTAAAATTAGTAAAAGATAAACAGTGGCCTGGCATAAAGACCAATGTACTAAAAGTGAAAAAGTAGAACCTAAGTTGACACATGTTGTGTCATTTTCTATATTTCCTTGAAAAAGACAAGTCAAAGCCCTGACCTCTAACACCAGACTGTGGTGGTTTTGGAAACAGGAACTTGACATGGGTGACCACATTCAAGATCATCGGAGTGAACTCCCTGGTGTCACTGAGAACTGAAGGAATGTGGACATCAGACAGACAAAAGCAGTGCTTGATGGCACAGCCACTGGACACCCGAGAGAGGTGTGGGGTGAGTTCTCCCCATAGCTGTCAGAAGAAACTGACCATGAGGCCAGCTGGATCTTGGACGTCTTAACGAAAGAGCAGGATGGTAACTTTCTGCTCTCGAGAGCCATGCAGGTTTTGGTGTGTTTTATTCTTTTTAATGTGTGTGTTCAAATGTGTGTGTGTGTGTGTGTGTGTGTGTGTGTGTGTGTGTGTGTGTACATGTATGTATTACAGGATACTTGAGTGTGTGCCTGTGGAGGTCCAATGGTGACATCTGAAATCATCCTGGATTACTCTACCTCCCTATTGCTTTGCTCTGGGGTTTCCCAAGCTCCATCTTCTAGGGCTGGAATTGTATGCCACCACTATGTCTGCCTTAGTATTTTTATGTGGGATCTGGGAAACTGAACTCAGGTCCCTTTATTTATGAGCCATCTTCCCAGCTCACACTGGGCATTCTGTCTCATGGGTTCTGGGAATCAAACTCAGTTCTTTCTGTCTGCAGGGTAACCTCTCTGTAGACTGACCATCTCCCAAACCCCGACCACCCAGACAGCTAGAAAACTAATGCAATGGCCAGTGGAATTTCTGTTTCATTTTGTTTTTAAGCAGGGTTTCCTGCTTCCACCTCTCCAGGGCTAGGTGAGCCTAGATGGTTCTTAACATGAGAACCAAGTCCAGATTCTTCAATTAACTCCTGCATGGGTTTCGCGGTCCCATAGAAGGAAGCTAGGCTGGGCTCACAGCAGAGACAAATACTAACCCTAAGTGATCTATTGCTACATGTGAGGGAGAAAACAAATGCACAAACAAACACAGGAAGAAAACCAAAAAGTAAATCTTTAGGGTTTTCTGCATTTGCCACAGAATCTCAGATGTGGTATCCAGATGACAAGCAGCACTCAGGGCTGAGGAGAAGAACAGCTCAGAGCCAGGACAACCTGAGCTACAGTCAGGACAGCCTGGGCTACAGCCACAACAGCCTGGGCTACAACCAGGACAGCCTGGGCTACAGCCAGGACAGCCTGGGCTACAGCCAGGACAGCTTGGGCTGCACGGGAGACTTGCTACAAAACAACCACATCAGGTCTAAACCACCAAAAGCCCAGATCGGGTCAGGGGTCAGCTCAGGTCAGGCCCAGGGTCAGGTCAGGCTAGCGCTGGACTGGAGTAAGGTGAGGGAGCTAACAGGCTGGTGGTGGAAGCCTCACTTGAACATGGCGATGAGTAGGTTCAGCAGCAGGATGTTGGCCACAAGGAGGAAGACGATGAGGAGAAGGACCACCAGCCAGTTGGCGTAGGGAGACACACAGGAGCCAGCATGGGGGCCCACGGGGAGCCCCCAGGAGCCCTGTTCAGACGAGCAGTTGCCACGAATCATGAGGGTCACTGTGGAGGGCACAATGCGAGTGACCATACGGACAGAGGCCAAGAGAAAACAGACAAAGAGAGAGAAAGAGAAACAGACTTGAGACCCAGAGAAAGTGAGAGAAACAGACAGAAACCAAGACAGAAAAGAAAAATAATGAGAGAGAAAGACGGACTCCAAGAGAGAGAAAAAGATACAGAGAGAGAAAGACAGAGACCCAGAGAGAGGGAGAGAGAGAAAGAGAGAGAGAGGGAGAGAGAGACTGAGGCCCAGAGAGATAGAAACTCAAGGAGACAGAGACTTGAAGAGAGACCAGGCAGACTCTAGGTGGAGACCAGGCTCTGCCCTCCCTACCATCCATGTCCTCCTGGGGAATCTGCCCAAAGATTAGCAGGTAAGGCCGGTAGAAGACTCGACGCAGGATGCTCAGGAGGTCACGGTCCCGAGGCCTCAGGAGCCCCTCGGTGGCCACCCCGTAGGCCACAAGCCACACTCCAAGAAAGAAGAGGAAGAAGAACACATCCTTCATCTGCCAGCAGAGGAAGATACTGAGTCAGGTGTCCTTCCAAGAGCCTCACCCTGTTCCCCAGCCACGCCCCCCTGGACCTGGAGCCTTCCCTTCCCAAGCTGCCCTCCATGCTAGGGACAGACCTCCTACCTCCAGCACCAGTTCCACACTGCCTCCCCCATCCCTGAAGCCCCACGCCTTCCTGGTCATGCTCAGCATCAAAGTTCCACCCCTCTGTAGCCCACCTGTCCTCAGATCCACAGCTCTGTCTCCCCAAAGCAAGATATCTCTCCCACAACCTGCCTCTCCGTCCAGGCCCTGCCCCTTGGCCCCAGGCCCCACCCTCTCTCCAGCCCCACCCTTTCCCTGAACGTACCATCTTACTCAAGATGATGATCTTGGGCCCCAGCTGCTTGTTCACCCTGAAGATGTGCAGGAGCCTTAGTGTGAAGATCATGAAGTCCAGGCAGAGCACAGTGTGGCCCAGGTCATGCAGGCCAGGGGTCAGCCTGGAGAGTGGACGTCACGTTAGGGTCACAAGATGCCTCTCAACCAGGCTCCAGGTGAGGATGTTCTCTGACTGCCCTCCCCACACTATTCCCCCCTCCAGGGTGGGGGTGGGAGTGAGGATGTCCCAAATATCAGAAACCAGGTAATGATGACCGCTGGCCTATCTGATGGTCTTTGTCAGAATCAAGTTGGGAGCTGGGCATGGCGGCAGTGCCTGCCATCCCATCACTCTGGAGGCTGAGGCAGGAGAATAGCTGTGAGTTTTACACATATACACAAATAAAATAAAAACTTAAAAAATAAAGTGGAGGATTTGAAAAGACAGTTGACGAAAGTCTTGTGTAAGCTTACCAAATAGTTCCCAATCAGGGCCCCATAAGTTCCAGGCCAGCCTGGGCTACACAGTGAATTCCAGGCCAGCCTGGGCTACAGAGTGAAATCTTGTCTCAGATAAACAAGTCTCCCCAACTACCTAGTAATCAGGGATGCAGAGGGTTATTTTGCTTCTTTCTTTGTTTTTGGGTTGGCACTAACTGTGAGAATCAGATGGAGGGCCTTGAAAATGTTACAAAGTATCATGCTTTACCCAGCATGCGGTTGTAGGGCCCTGGCAACCCTGTCTGCAGGGCCTCATAAAGGTTCTCATGAAGAAGCCATTTAGATGGGAATCTACCCACACCACAGATACATGTGCCCTCTGACACAGTCGTTTTATAACAGGGATGTAATGTCTATTATTTTGGGTCAATAGAGGATAACTGACCCAGGACATGAGCGGTGACTGCTCCTGGCTCCCCATAACCACTATCTCTGCGTTCTTCCCATGTTATGATTCTTCCAGCCCTAAGGCGGGGTGCTCCATCAGGTGAGAGAGCCGCAACATGGGTCTTGGCACTTGGTTTCAAAGGGCTCTTTGTACAAAATAAAGTTGGCTAAACAGAAACATTAGTCTTGGGTAAAACTCTCTTATCTCCCTCTAAGTTTCAATTAATGATTCATGCAGGTCACTGAGTTTACTCTCTGTGCTGCCCTGGGGAAGCTGCCTCCCCAGGCCAAGAACCTCTTGGTAAGCAAGTCATCACTGTCCAACACCAAGGGGTTTCTGGTTTTGGCTACAGTTGAACTTATGACCTAGTCAATAGCACTCAAGCCCTTTAACACTGAATCACGCCCCAGCCCCTCACTGTGGAATCTAGACAAGTGCTTTACCACTGAGCCACACCTCCAGCCTCTCACTGTAGATTCTAGGCAGTTTCTGCCACTGGGCCACATATATCCTTAACCACTCACTGTGTATTTTAGGCAGGTGCTGTACCACTGGGCCACGCCTCCAGCCCTCACTGTGCATTCTAGGCAAGAGCTCTATCACCCTCAGGCTCTTTTCCCTTTCTGTTTTGAAACAGGGACATGCTGTAGCATAGGATGGCCCTGCACTTTCAGTTCTTCTGCCTCAGTCTCTCCAGTAGTGGAGATGATAGGCACACACCACCTCACTTGGTTTTGTTGCTGTTTATGCGGGGTGTAACCTCACTGCACAGCCCTTCATTGAGTTGCTGTATGTATGATGCTGGTCTATTTTGTGTGTAGTTTCTTAGTCTAAGTGTGCAGTGCCCAGAGGAAAGCCAAAAGGCAAGGTCATGACATCCTTGGAAACCAGTGGTTGGGTCTTTGGTCTTGGTACACACTGTTCCCACTTCTGGAAATGTTTTTCCCTCCTTTCCTAGGCTATCTCCAAACTCCCCTCAGAGTATGGCTCTGTGTCCCTTCCTCTGAAAGCTTCCTTTATCTTACCCCTATCTTCCCCTCACAAAAGACTACTGATAAAATATATCAGATCATTGACTTATCCCATCTTATAGCAACTGAAACCTCTGATTAACAAAGAAACTGATGTGCTAGTTTCTTTTTTGAAGAATTGAAGGCTGAGCTTAGGGCACATCCATGAGGAATTAGCAGTTAAGGCAAACCTTCAGCAAGTCTGCAGGAGAGGATCTAATTGATATGAGAAGACCCACCTCACAGTGGGTTGGACCATTCCCTGGACAGGTGGATAAGGTAGAAGGAGCTGATCCAGGGAGTGGGCATTCTTTACTTTGGCAGCCTTGCTGTCTAGACAGTGAGGTTCACCCCTCTCTCAATAATCCTGTGGATGTGATGTGGCCATTTCCCTGGGTTTCTGGTGTTGGTATGAGTTCTCCTGCCAAGCTAGACTAAAATTGTAAACGAGGGGCTGAGATGATGGCTCAGGAGTTGAAGCCTTTGCCTCATAAGCAAAAGGTCCTGAGTTTGGACTCCCAGATCCCACCTAAAAATGTCAGGCAGTTATGGTGGCAGCCTGTAATTCCTGCTTTGGAAGGCAGAATCTGGGAATCTGCAAAGCAATAGGAAGATAGAGCAATCCAGGGTGATTCCCGATGTCACTCTTAGGCCTGCATGGACACACAATTGAGCCTTCTTGTACACACACACACACACACACACACACACACACACACACACACATCTATAACCAAGAAATCATAAGCAAGAATAAAGCCCCTAAGCATTGTGATTATTATGAATCTACCACCAACACGTAGGCTCATTGCCACAACTCAGCAATGTCTCCTTGGTAAACTAAGACAGGCATGGAGGAGAGGAGGAGAGATTCTCTCCTTTCCCTCCCCCAACCCAAGTCAGGTGTTCTTCCTTTCTCTGGGGTCACCTTCATCCACAGAGTTTGGTTCACACTCTGTGCTTATTTTCATGGACAAACAGACATCATTGTTCTCACACTAATGACATATTAAGTGTGTCCTACGGAGGGCTTTCATTCTTCTGCATGGTATCTCCTGGGATTCTACATCAGTACTTGAAATTGTACCTGACTCTCTGAAAACACCCAATCAGATTCCAGGAGGGCTATGAGCCATGGTTGGCTAGAGATCAAAGACAACAATCCTGCTAGAATGTAACAGATGAGTTAGCTCTCCCAAGGCAGCTCTGAAGTTGGAAAACTAGAAATCAGAGGAGAGTTTCTCCACAGTCTCTTTTATTTTCAACTCAAGAGAGATATTGAGAGCCACCTCTTCTCCTTGGTCATGAGATCCTGTCTGCGCTAGCCTGGGTGTTGTGACAGCCTGTCTCAAGAGAGCAAACAGACCAAGACTGGAGCTGTGGCTCCCCCATGTGCCCCCCCAACACATGCAAAGCCCTGGGCTCCATCCCCAGCCCCGCATCAACCAAGAGTGGCTGAGGCAGGAGGATCAGGAGTTCAAGGTCATCCTGAGCTGCACAGTGAACGCAAGGTCAGCCTCTGCCTCAAAGCAAACATAAAGCTACAGGCATGTGGTATACACGTGTCATCCCAGCACTCAGGGGGCTGAGACAGGGGAATTGCTGTAAATGTGAGTCCAGCCTGGGCTACAGAGAGAGGTCTTCTCTCAGAAAAAACTCATCTGTGGGATGTGGGTCAGCGGTGGAACAGGCAGTGGGCAATGCTGGACACAAAAATGGGAAGCTGTCAGTAGGTAAAGGTGTTGCTCACAAACCTGGGGGCCCCAGGTGGATACTGGAAATCCACATGGTGGAAGGGGAGAAAGGCTTCTCAAAATTATCCTCTGACTGCCACCTGTGAGCCAGGACATTCATGAACTCTCTCTCTCCCCCCATTCCAACCTTATTCTCCCAGATAAAATTTTTAAAAAATGGGGAGGCCCTGCAGAGAAAGTCAGGTCCAGGAGTTACTGATGGGCGTGGTGCGCCGGCTTTCACCCCATCCCTTTGTATGCACTCAAGATAGCTGCGTGTTCTGTCCACAGCCGCGCGAACTCTTACCCGGTCCACGCGTCCCCTTGCACTCATTCACCGCAGCTGCTAGCTCTCACAGGGTCCCATTTTCTCACCTGGCCCCGCACTGATTATCACCGCGGCGGCGCGCTCTTACCCCTGTCAAGCGCGCACTCACCTGCAGCAGCCGCCCAGCAGAAAGCAGGTGAGCGCTAACATGTTGAACTGGTTCCAGGCATCGGTGAGGTAGAGGTGCAGGCGATGGCCCAGAGGGGCGCGGCCAGGTCCTGGCCCCCCGCTGGCCAAGCTGACCCAGCCTTCGCCCAGGCTCTGGCGCAGCTCCTCACACAGCAATGTGAATGCCCAGAAGTACAACAGCAGCTCGGAGGGTCGCGGCACCGGCTGGAAGTCCATCAGCAGCACACACGCAAATAGAAGCAGGAACAGCAGGTAGCTAAGTACGTTGCCAAGGAAAATGGTGACCGGCGCGCCCCAGAAGTGCAACCAACGCCCTGAGCGGCCGCAGCAGCCCGCGGAGCCAGGCCACCCCAGGGCCTCTTTCGCCGACTGCTCAGCCAGCCTGCGGGAGAGACATGTCCGCTGAACCTGGGCCCTGCGACCCCACGGACACGCGTATTCACATGTGCAAACACGCTGGCATCCGCATATGCACCCCCCACACAAACACGGTCACACATGCCCCCCCCCCCCGCATATACACATGTGCATACATCCCATGCGTACAAACACGCTCACCCAGGTGTACCTACCCCACACATTCAAACATGTTTACACATGTGCACATATCTCAAACATGCAACAAAGAATATATGCATTCTTTGTAGCATATATAAATATATATGCTCATGTATATATGACATAGTGCTGATCCATGCTCAAGCATCATGGGACATGATGCCAAGTTGGTTCCACCCACCAGTGTCCAGAGCAGGCAAACTCACAGAGGCTGGACTTGAGTTCTCAACCACTGGAGCTGAGGATGTGGGGATGAGGAGACCCTAAGCAGGACTGAGAGGGATATTATTTTAATTGTGTGTGTGTGTGTGTGTGTGTGTGTGTGCATATGTATGGAAGTCAAAGTCACATGTTTTCCTCCATCACTCTCCATCTCTTTTTTCTTTCATGTATGTGAGTATAGGATGTGTGTATGTATGTGTTTGCATGTGGGTGGACACAAATGGGCAGGTGTACATACATGAATGTACTTATATTGGGAATCATCCTCTATTGTTCCTCCACCTTACTGTTGTGAGCCTGGGTCTTTAATTAAACCAGAGCAGCCATTAGGGCTAGTCTGATTAACCAGTTTGTTCTGGGGATTCCCGGGCTTTATATAATAGGACTGGAATGACAGGCAGACAGCCACACTCCGTTGGCATTTTTACATAGGATCTAGGGATCCAAATTCAGGTCCTTTTGCTTGCCAGGCAAAATCTTTAACCCCTGCGCCATCTGTCCAACCCTCCACCTTTTCAATACAGGGTCTCTCCACTGAACCTGAAGCTGACCACTCCAGCTAGGCCAGTGGGCCATTAACCCCAGGGATCTTCCTATCTCCATCTCTCCAGCCCTTTGGTTACTGAGGCATATTGCTGCACCTTGCCTTGTATATGTGTGTGTGTGTGTGCATGCGTGCGTGTGTGTGTGTAGACCTGGAGTTGACATCACGTTTCTTTTTCACTCTCTCTCCACCTTATTCATAGAAGCAGAGCATCACCACTTGAGCTAACTAACCCAGCTAACCTGCTTGCTCCAGGTGTCCCATCTCTGTTTTCCAAGAACTGAAATTATCGACAGGCCACCATACTGTTGCACAGCAAGCACTTCATCCCCTCAATTCTGTCAGTCTCCTGGTTTGTTTTTTCTTGGGGAAGGGTTACTATTTATCTCATGGGTTTGTTTTGTCCTCCTCTGCTAGGGACATTCCGGAACCCTAGGCCTCCTGTATGCTAGACAAGCACTTAACCCTTGAGCTACATACCCTCCACCTTGTAAAGTGTGATTTTTTAAAGTTTATTATAATGTGTGTGATGCATGAGTGCGGGTGTGCACATGCCTACGCTCATGTGTGGAAGTTGTAGACAATCTTTGTGGAATCGGTCCTCTTCTTCTCCCTTCCCATAGGTTCTGGGAATCAAAAACAGACTGCGAGACTTGGCTGGCTGCTTGACCCCAAGTCACTTTAAAATGAATAAATTAGAGATTTAAGAAATTATAAAATAAAGAGATTATAAAAATCTTTATAATGGTTTTGTCAGTGAGAACAAAATAGCTCAGCAGGTAAAGCGCTTTGACCACAAAGCTGATGACCTGAGTTTGATCCTCAGAAGCCAACATGATGGAGGGAGAGAGAACTGACTTCTGAAAGTTGTTATCAGACTTCCACTTATGCACGATGATATGCACATACACCTTCCCCCCTCTCTCAAGTAAATAAGTAAATATACTTTTTAAACAAATAGGTGAGCTGTATCTAGATCAAGCTCTTGTGACCCCACCCACTTCATCGGACACACATGTCACTCAAGGCTAACTGACTTCTTGTGATGACATCCTTAGGGACAGAGTTATCAAGACAAGCCTTGAGCTTGGTCTCTAGAAACTTCCTTGGTACCTTTGAACACTTACCACTGCAATCACCTAAAACCCCAGTTCTTGCCTCTGGCCTTCCTCCCATTCCTGATGGGACATAGGTGCTGCACACACCTGATTCTGCCCAAGGTTTCCCTAAATCAGTGATGCCATGATGTCACTCACTCAGTGGGTGCCTCCCCATTGACACCCCTGTTCATGTTGAAGTCAGGGCTCTTCAGTGCTGACTCCTCTTCTGATTGTTGCAGAGGAAGGATAGATACAGAGGAAGAAATGAAGGGGAGGGTCTGACAAAAACCCAAACATCACCCAGATACTGCTGAGAGAGGTGTCTTTCAGTTATCTCAGTGAGACCTTTGCAAAATCAAAGGTACTGCTCCTAGAAACACAGCGGGTGCCTCCCCATCCAGAATGAACTCCCAGGAAAGGGGAAGAGTCCATTTCTCAGGGAAGAGACACCGCAGATAGGCACAGTAAGGAGCACATGGAAGTGGACCACCAAGTCCTGACTGGATCCCAGGGCACTGACCTGAATTTGATGAGGTTGGTGTAGATGAGTGGGGGGCAGAAGAAGGCGAGAGCCAGGGCCCAGGAGGGAGTCAGGCTGTCCATCTCTCCCCACCACTTCTGTGTCAGCAGAGACTGTGGGACACAGGACAGTCAGGAGGCTGGGCCTCCCAGCAGTGCCTCCTGAAACTCAGACAAGGCCGTAGGCCACAGCTCCGGGGCACAAAGTAAACACCCTGCGTGGGGGTCTTAACTGTCTGGGCTTCAGACACAATGGACAAAGCCAGCATCCCAGGTTCAGCCAACAGAGTGATAAGGTCAGCTCTTATTGACGCTCATGTCAGTTGCTGGCCGACCACCTTGCAGACAGGCTCACTTCACCCCCACGGGGTGGGCACAGTACCTTCTCCTCACACAGAAGGGGGCAGCTCAGAGGAAATTGACAGAAAGCAAGGGATTCTGGGTAGTCATTGAAATGTCAGTCACCACATCCAAAAGGCAAGAAGGAGACTTTCTGTCAAGCTAAACAATACTTACTAATGAGATAAACAAGACTTCCTTTTGGGGTGAACAAGACTTTCTTTGGGGCAGGCTGGACTTCCTCTATTGAGAGTGGGAACTTCTGAGCTCCTGTCAGATACCCAGGAAGTTTTCAAAATGTCCTGTTGTCAGGACTGGAGAGACCATGGGGGAAAGGGGAAGCAGGGCTTATTTCCCTTGGACAAGAACTTCCTGAAGTGACGCTGGAATTTCCTAAGGCAAAACTCTTTGGTGTCAAAAACACTAGGCAACAGTCCACTGCGGAAATTCCAATGTGGAGATCAGAATAAGGGACCTCTTACAGACAGGGTAAGAAAGGAGACAGGACTTCCTTTGGGAGGAATGGGGTTGCCTACAGGGATAGGAAGGATTTTCTGTGAAAGAAAAGGGATCTCTATTGAAAGTCGTGAGGCTGCCCATGGGAACGGGAGGACTTTCTGCAGAAGATGTGTGTCTCTCTATGAAAGAGGCAGGACTTCCTTTGGGAGGAGTTGGCTTATCTACAGGGATGGAAAGGACTTCCTGTGGAAGAGATAGGACTTCCTGTTAGCAACTAGGAGGATGCTACTATCTATGGTGGAACTTTATAGGAAGGTGGGCCTTTCAAGGGAGAGGTGTATCTAGATGGCAAAAAACAGGTTCCTTGTGAGAACAGCTCCTATGGGACTGTGGTAGGGCTCTCCAGGGAGATTATAGACTCCTGGAGAATGGCCAGAGAGACCCAATGGCAGGCCTCATTGTATTCCAGGTCCCACACCCACCTGCACCCCATCCTGGGCGAAGAAGGCATGAGCATCGGCATCCATGGCCAACTGCAGGCAGGTGGCGTCTCCCCAGAGGGGACAGTAATGGAGGAGCAGCTGGGACGCCCGGTCCTCCCTGTTTTGGTAGCACTCGTTGAAGAGATCTGGGAAACGGGGGTTCGGATGAGAGCAGGAGGAAAGTGGGAGGTGCTATGCCCCACTCATGGCAGCTCCCACGTGCCCCACGCACCCACACTCATGCTCTCAAACTTGGCTGCCAGATCCTTCCGTCGTGCTGCCTCCTCGGCCTCTGATTCCAAGCGAGCCATGACTCGCAGCAGCAAACAGGCCCAGAGAGCTGAGGCCACAGAGTTAGAACCCTAGAAAGAGCGAGAAAGAGGACGTGGGTTGAGGTCTGGGTTCGAGATGAAGTCTGGATAACAAAACAAAGAGAAAGCCTGTGGTCGTGGGAGATTAGACATCAACGGGGTCATCAGAAGCTAAGGACTGGTCACCATGGTCAAGGTAGCCAGGTGGGTATGAGGAGCTGGGGGAATTATCTTCATGGATACCAAGCTCAGTCTGGGAAAATGAAGCTGTTCTGGAAATAGATTGCAATGGTAGTCACACAACGATGTGAACACTGCTCAGCTGCAGGCTATAAAAGGTTGAGTCAAGTGAGGCATCCCACACCCCTCATCCCAGAACTCAGAGGAGCCATCCTGAGATACACAGTGGGATCCTGCCTCAACAAGACAAAACAGGATGGTGCTGAGGCTCTCTGGGTTTGATCCCTTGCACTACAAAAGCCGGGCGCCCCAGCACTGGGAGGCAGAAATGAGGGATCAGAAATTCAAGGTCATTCTTGGCTACATACTAAGCAAGGCCAGCCTGGGCTACACCAGATCCCATCTCCAAACCACAGTGAGGACAATGATAATAGAAGAGTTGAGGCTCAGGAGACAGCTCAGGAGTTAAAGTCTTTGTCTCAAAAGCCGAAGGACCTGAGTTCAGATCACCAGATCCCACCTGAAAAATGCTGGATGGAAATGGAAATGGCCTGCACTTCCCACTGTGGAAGGCAAAGTGTAGAATAAGGAGGTAAAGCAATCCAGGATGATTCCCAACGTCACTGTTGGACCTCCAGGGGCACAAACACTCATGTTGAGCCTTCTTGTACACATGCCTGTACACGCATGCACACCCACCCACATAGAAAACACACACATGCACAAGCTCGCACACACAAAAGCTGAGAACAGAGTGCAGGTTGAATGACATCAGATGTGGTGGCAGGGCCTCATGTCCCTAAGAATAAGTCACAGAGGAAACAGGGCTCAGGCAGTGCCTGTGCTCACCTTCTCCCAAAAGTACATGGCCATCTCCCCTCTGTTCAGCAGCAGGGCCCAAATGAGCAGGTCGTTCCAGGGGGCCTGTCCAATGCTAGTGTCCTGGGAAGGCTGGAGCAGACAGTCCTGTGGGCAGAGAGAGGTGGGCAAGAGCTGTCCGCACTCTCAGGTTGACGACACTCTCTTTAGTCCCAACTCCTTCTCCATGTAGCCCCACTCTCAAGAACCCCCAACACCTTAAAGCCCCCATATGCACCTTCAGCTTCCCCATGCACCTTAAAGCCCCCATACGCTCCTTCAGCTTCCCCATGCACCTTAAAGCCCCCATATGCACCTTGAGTTTCCCCATGCACCTTAAAGCCCCCATATGCACCTTCAGCTTCCCCATGCATCCTCAGGCCCCCCCCCCATGCACCCTCAAAACTCCCAGGCACTCTCAGATCCCCATGCACCCTCAGGCCCCCCGTGCACTCTCAGGCCTCCCATGCACTCTGAAGACCCCCATGCACCCTCAAGACCCCCATCCACACTCAGGCCCCCATGGACCCTCAGGCCCCCATATACCTTCAAGGCCCCCATGCACCATCAGTCCCCCCGTGCACCCTCAAGACCCCCATGCACCCTAAAGGCCCTCATGCACTCTCAGTCCCCCCATGCACACTCAGGTCCCCCTATTTACCCTCAAGGTCCCCCATACACCTTCAGGCCCCCCATGTAACCTCAGGTCCCCTATTGATCCTCAAGGCTCCCCATGCACTCTCAGCGTTGCTGGTCCTTACACTCTCCTTGCAGTCCTGAGCCAGGTGGGATTCCGAGTTCACCTTGGTTCGGTACCTTGGTGCATATTTCTCCCCCAACAGTATCCCTAGCACATGCCCCACATTAGATGGCCAGAGCTTTGAAACCCCCTCTTTATGAGCTGGGGCTTTGGTGCCTGGGTCATCGAGAGCCTGGTCCAAAAGACTCCGGATGAGGGAGTTGGGTGGCAACACACTGTACAGCTCGGCCAGACGCGCAGGAGTCAGGAAGTGGCCCAGGCTGAGGCCGTGGGAGATGAGCAAGCGCACAAACTCAGGCCGGTTGTTCAGCAGGGCGTCCATGAGGGAGGCCTCCAGGTGAGGGGACTGTAAGGAGAAGGGATAGGGACAGAGGTGAGTAGAGGTGGACAAAGGCCAGGTGAACTCACAGGTTCAGAACAAGAGAAGGAGGTACCACATGAGAAGTAACAAATGGATGGTTTGAGGACACAGGTGGATTTGTAGGTGGGTGGATGGTTGGGTGACTGAGTAGATGAAGATACTGGTGGGTGGATGACTAGATGGATGGGCGGGTGGGTGGATGGGTAGATGGATCAATAGGTGGATGGATGGGTGGGTGAGTTGATGAATGATAAGACTGGTGGTGAGTGGATGGTTAGCTGGGTGGGTGGGTGGATGGGCAAGTGGATAAGTGGACAAGTGGGTGAATGAAGAGACTAATAGATTGGCTGGATGTATGGTTGGTTGAGTGGATGGATGGGTGAATAAACAAATGGATTAATGGGTAGGTAGATGGATTGTTGGATGAATAGTGGATAAATAGATGAATGGGTAGATAGATGAACAGTTGGATGGGTAGATAGGTGGATGGATTTATGAAAAATGGGTAGATAGATTATGAAAAATGGGTAGGTAGATGGATGGTGAGTAGGTAAGTAGATGGATGAATGGGTGGTGGATGGATGAATAGTGGATAAAAGGGATGAGTAGGTAGAAAAGATGCAATGGTGTGCATGTGAGGAGAGACAAGGAATGAGTCAGAGACAGATAAGCAACCAGAGACAGTGATGGAAAGGCTGGACTAGGTGTGGGAGACAGCAGCAAGAAATGAGAGAGCACCCCCTTTATCAGGATCCCCAGTTCCAGGTTCCTGGTCACTCACCCGCCACTGGATGTCCCCACGGAAGAGCTCACTCTGGGCAATGTCCACACGGTTCCAGGCCACAGCCAGGCGCAACTTATCCAGGTAGGCCGAGGCCTCAGAACTCCCACAGGCTGGAAGGGCAAGCGGAGAAGCAGTGGGTGAGGAGGAGGATGGGATCATTTACAGATCTGGAGCCGCAGGATCCTCTTTGAAACATCATTACTAATAATGGCAATTGTAGGAGAAAATTCCAACTGGCACCAGTCTGCTGCTCACCCAGTGTGCCCATGAGGTTCATGGCTGGGAAAATATGTCCAGAGAGGGGCCGTGGAATGCCCAGGACCACACAGCTTCCTCTTCCAAGAGACAAGTCAATTGAGAGTGGGGTGTTCTCAATTCTGTGAATTATCCTACTTTCAACACAGTATCCAGAGGAAGAAAAATGCATGAACAATAACATCTTGCCGGAATGTGGCATTTGTTTAACTCAGAGACCTCACGGTCTCCCCTTCATACTGATCACATCCCACAACCATCTTTGAGGCAGATGTCCAAAATCTATTCCTTCAGTGCCTCAGCCTCTGAGCCCTTCTGCCAAGTTTCTGCTCCTGTCTCTCTGACCCCAAGATCAGTTTGAGAATGAGCCCTCCTCCTAATGGCTCTTCCTTTGCTCGTGGTCCAGACTACCCTGCCTGCTCCCAGAGAGGGCCTCTCCATGTGCAGAGCCTGCTCTGGTGATCGCCCGCTGTCAAGACAACGTCATCCACCCATCCATTCACTCGCCTAGCTAGCCAGACACCTGAGGCACCAGGTGCTCAGACCCTGCATTTCTCGCTGGCCTCACATCCCATTCTCTCTTCCTGTCATGCTACAAGCCATCAGACTTCTTGTCTCTCCCCAGCCATGCTCCATGTGAAAGGTTAGGTCACAGAGACCTGAAACCTCAGTCTCACAAAACCATTAGCCCGGTGACCTTCAGCAAATCACTGTTTCTTCCTCAGCCTCAGTCCCCTCACATGTCACACTGTGGAGTCAATCTTTGCAGACCCGGAAGGAGGAGGGGGACTGAGAGTGTGTGCCAGCTGCTCAGCCTGTGCCTGGCCTGTCCATCACCTTCTCCTTGCTGAAACTTGATCCATTTCACTCTATCCTCTGCAAGATGGGACAGAGCCACTGTTGCTGCTGGAGTGATCTTGCCCATCTCTGCAGCCAGTGGGCTTGCGATCCACACCCACTAACATGTCTCACAGAGCAGCCGATTTTTTTATTTCCAGAGATGACTGAGTTAACTTCTGAAATTTACAGCCTACATTCTAACTCACAGGAAGGGAAATCTAATTTGAACTCCCATTTGGGCTGGGGAATGTAGCTCAGGAGGAGAACACCTGCCTAGCATCCACCAGTGAGGGACTGGGGGTGTGGCTCAGTGGTAGAGTACCTGCCTGGAATCCCAAGTTAGAGGCTGGAGCCATAACTCAGTGGTAGGTAGAGTGAGTACAAGTATGCACAAGGCCTGGATTCTATCCCAGTACTGAAGAAAAAAATAAGGTTCTCCAAACAACTGTAGTAGGCTCTGACCTTGTGTTCCCTGCTGAGTAAGTAAAGGATCCCATTCCCAGCTTGCATCACTCATTCCAGTTGCTTCCTGCCTGAATTTTCAATATTCAGCCTCTAAGCTGCCAAGAATAATGAAATATCAGGCGTTTGTCATTAGAAGACAATGTTTGGATTCACATCCAGGCATAGTGCTTAACATGCATTGAAGATTGGTAAGAAAGAAGAACAACACATAGATGAAGAAATAATTGAAAGATGAATGCAATAGAAAATAAGTGGATGGAAATGTTAGTGGGTGTGTGAATTAATAGTTAAAAGGATGGGCAGGTAGAGGAGAATTTGATGGATAGGTCAATGGATATAGTGGCCAGCTCAATGGGATAAGATAGGATGGGACTGGGTTTGATATGGTAAGATGGATGGATTGTTGTGTGGGATGAATGGATACATGGAATAAGTGAACAGATGGACTGATGGATAGATGGATAGTTAATGGATACATATTTAGAGCGATGAATAAGGCGATGGGTAGATGGCTGGATGGAGAGATGAGTGGATGCATGAGTAGATAGGTGGATTGGTGGATGGTTGGATGGATAGATGGGTAAGTGGGTGGGTGGATGGGTAGATGGATGAATAGATGAAAGAATGGATGGAGAGTTGGACGGTTAGAGACTTAGAAGAATAAATATTGAATGAAATGATGGTTGCACAAATTTACGACAAGATAAATGGACTTATGGGTGGATCCAGCAGAGGGAAGCATTGGTTAGACGTGATTGGGACATCGGGAGACAATTGTTCAACGGCATCAAGAAACAGGGGGAAGGCTATAGAAGACAGGGAGGGTGTGGCCTGAGAGGAGGCGATAAAGTGCTGGGCCAGACTACTGAAGACCAAACTGAGAAGAGGAGGTGTGAGGTTTCATCATACCATTCGCAAGGGCCCTCAGAACAATGGTTTCGAACTCCTCAACGCCGTCTTCTAATGAGTACACTGTCAGAAGCTCCTTACGGGTCATGATGCGGTCCACCTGCAGAACACGGGACTCTGAAGCCTTAACCCAACTCCGGTCCAGGGGGCAGGAGTCCACTGCTCTTTAGAACCTAAAATCCAAGTACCCAGCCTCCTCCTGTCTCGGAATCCAGAATTGGGACCACATGCCATACCTGGGCCTGCAGGACTTCAGGGTCCCCTTTGGGGAAGTAACGCTTAATCCGATCTCCGGCTTCCCCTCTCTTGGATCCACTGCCTGGGGCCAGAGTGTCTTCCAGGGTCTCCACCAGGCAGTCCGCGGCACCCCCGGAGCCGGCCACCAGGAGGCAGGGGAGATGGGCCGCCCCGGCATCCTCTATCCTCTTCAGAATCAGGTGGGGAGCAGGTCAGAAGGGGGCGGAGTCATCCACCTGGGCTCAGTTCCCCCAACCCCTGGAAGTCAGCACCCAGGAGACCTCACCCCCACTTCTCCCCCACCCAGACACAAGCACCCAGTCCCAGAAACCTTCAACATCTTCTCGTCACCATCAATGAGAGGAGGACAGGGATGTCGATTCAGTCCCTGAAAGAAGAGCGGAGAAACTTGGTCACCTCCCGGCAGCCTTTGCTGGGGAGGGGAGAGAACCACATTTCCCAGGAGTCTCTGGGGCAACTCTAACCTGGTCCCACACTATGGCTGAGGCTCATGGGAACTGTCATTCTT